>JAMXBD010000554.1:600000-837046 GCA_024138025.1 Combretum micranthum
ACTTCCATTTATTAAAACCGACTTTTCCTACAACTCTTATATAAGCAACATTGAATTTCCTTGTACTTCAAGCTTATGCACAAAATGATCTCCATCCGATAAACTAAACTCCACAACTAGATCGAAATGCAAGATTATGTTTCCTCAACCAGTCTACTCCTATCATATCCATTATTATAATATTCGTAGGTAAAACGTCACCTTCCATTTTTATATCCAAATTCTTTACAAATCCAAGTCAACATTGCTTCATATCCTAAAGGTATCTGGAAGCATACTCTTAACTGCCTCCTCATAACAAAACAATAAACTTCTCAAATATGCTTGAAAACTTGCACCTGTATCACAATCCTAAGAAGCACTCGCCCTCCAGACTCTTTTCATTCTTTGGCTTGATATCCATATTGTCCACACTTGAAATAGAATACCTAAGGAACAACTTTTCCAAAATCTGTCACTTCCCATCCTTAACACTTGAAAAGCAAGCATTCTTAAGCCACTTGAAATCCTTAAACGGTCCATAGCATCTGTACACTTCCTTTTTATACCTTGAACTACTGATTTGTTTTGGTAAAAGATCGGCCTCTTCTCCTTGTCTTTCGGTAAGGATGCTAGATATCTTAAGGTATAACCATCCAAAAGTATCTAAACACTATGGGACTACAAGATATGATCTTACTAAACAAACAAACATATCTCCACAAAATAAAAGGTAATCCAACTTAAGGATCAAAACTCTATAACTCTAGGATGAAAACAATACTAATATAAATAAGATCAAGAACCCTAATGTATTATACCCCTCTCATCATTGCTCACCGTCCTAAGGAGTCAAAACTTAAATCTAATAGATCATAACCTGTTGCTCTGATACCAAATAAGCTGTAACGCCCTAACCTATTGGCATTACAACCCGCCACTCGTCCTCTCTTTCTAGGATACGCTAAGGCTTTAATTTCCACAAATAACATGAATAACATCTGTATAACTCACAAGGTATAAAAGAAGACATGTGGTCCTCATAAATAAACCATCTGATAAGAATATAATCTCCATAATCAAAAAACTAGACATTGTTGACATAATTGCAGGTCAACAAGTCGAACCATACCCTAAAACTATTACCACATATAAAACTCCAAATACAACTGAAAAATTCAATGAAAAAAACATGAATCTAACATTGAATAACAACCAGACATAAAAAGTCTTCTTCGATTCATCCAATGTCATCTATGACTATACAACTAGTCCTCAGCAGGGTAGTTAGGACCGCTAACGCCATCCCCATCCTTATAGACGATATCAAAACCCGATAGATCATATATCACACTATCATTACCTGCACCTGAAATATAACAGAATGAGCAGCGAAGCCCAGTGCAATAATATCCAATCCAGTTCAAGCAAGGTTATGCACATACAGCATGTATAAATAAATGCAACTGAGCTAAATGCATACAACAGATTATTATCTATTTTAGTCCAACAAAACAACACAGTTGAGAATCCAGTATACATAAATCCTGAACTCAGAGTAACTCAGACTCTACTTTAAAAACAACCAACTGATTTTGAAAATAAGTAATCATATACATATATGGATGAGTGGGTACTCCCCAAACATCCCAATTCCTGAACACCTAAATTCTACTGGAATCATATCTTAGCACGAGTCCACTCGGACAACCTCATACTAAGATCAGTAGGATGCCTCACCAGTATTACTGTCTGCCATGTCTCTACTGGTCAAAGCCAACTACAACCAGGCAAACAATTATTAAGCTGAATATTTATTAAGTTCATTATGAAATTCTGTTCCTACATCCATTCACACAATTCTAATCTACAAGCACATACATCAAACAATGGATTGCTCGTACCTTTTATATTCAGGAGATAACTTGAACTATTCAAAGACAACTGTCAATAACTACTAGAAAACCAAACCTCAACACAACCAGCCACTAGCACCAAACTCTCAAACTCCCAAACTCGATATCAAACAACAACTTCAAATCTCAACTTGTAACATATCAACATATATCAAATCACAACATTCATAGATAAATCAAACTTAACATAAAATAACCTATCTACACTAACCTGATTTAGAAATCTCTGTTATTGCACTGTCTATTCCGATCAAACTCCACAATTATCCTCAAGAATAACAAGGAACTGCACAAAACTCTACAATCACCAATATTTTCACAAAAACCCTAATTCGCATAACCATAAAGAACATATAAGGATTGTTTAACTCGTATTTTGTTTGAATCCATAATAGAAGAGATTTACTTACTATTTTGAATCGCTAAAACCCGTCTTGCATTTACCAATTCACATATCTCACACGTGTTAGAGTTTTTCTCCAAAAACCTTCATTTAAAATTTCAATCAAACCCTAAGAAACTTGTATAAATTTGTATATAATCCAAGTGAGAAGGCTAAGATCACTTATTTTGAATTAAAAACTCCCTCCAGATGATCCTCCAAGCAAGGGTCTCTAAGAACACTCCAAAACCCTCTTTGATGCAAGAAGAAAATAATAAAAGAAAGTCTATCGGAAATGTTTTTCGCGTCTCGTATTTATAGAAATTTGGTCATACACTGGCCCTACACCGGTGGCGTACTTGTAGATCTTGCCGCAGCATTCATCAGGGCTTTAAATTCCAGAATTTCAATTCTTACTACCTACGCGGGCAAATCCATGACATACGCCGGCGGCTTTCATGCCGTGTTGAGAGAAACTCTAGTGAACGTTGGCAGCGTTCCTCCCAGCGTTAAGAAAAACGCTACTGTTCCCATCCTACGCTGTCTCTACACCGGCGGTGGAGATTCTCCAGGAGATGGCGTACAGTTTGTCAAAAATTACAGAAATCCGAACTTTAATATTTGTCCTACAACTAAACTTAAACTTTTACAATTTACTTGTCTTGACTTTAAACTCATCCTATATCATCTCATGATTCATAATTCATTATATTTCCGTCTTTATTTCTGTATTTTACAGAAATAATGTGATACAATCTAAAAAGATCAGATTTTCGATCGTTTCGGACCCAAACAAGATTATTTTTCGAAATCAGGGTCCTATGACGCAACATGGCAAAAATATTCTAACAATATATTTAAACTCATAATGAAATAAGGAATCATAAAATATCATTTTTGGAATTTTTTGGCTTCTAAAAATATCAGATAGTCTTTTTACGCGTATTTTCATTACTACTAGTATTTTATTTGTTTAGTCTACTATTCATTTACTATTTACCACTATTCAGCTCTCTGTGCTCTTTCTTTTACCTATTCTTATACCCATCTCTTACATCTTTTACAATTTTCTTTTCCTATAAACTTTACTATACTTTTCACTTAATTTCTCTTATACTTCATTACACTTTTTTTTACTTAAATTAATTTTGTCACCCCCAAAAGGCACCTAAACGCGATAGTCTATCACACTCGATATCTAAACTCAAGTATGACAACCTTAGTCACTCCATGAGTTTAAACACTGGGTGTAAGGCTCACGTTCAACATATAGAGAACCATACTTTGAATCGAAATAGCTTAAGGAGACATACATAACGATAAGAATGTAAATCATAACAGTTATATCTAGATCTAATCTATTACATGATCTAAGGGGCATATGTAAACCCCCAAATTTTTGGAATTGGTTTAGCATAAAACCCTAAACCGGAAGTCAAATGGAACCCTAAAGGTCAACAAAACTCTAGTTTACCGTATCCAATTAAGTCCGGCATTGCTGTTTTCTTTGGCCCTAGAAAACGAAGTTGGGATAATTAGCTAGAATAGTTCGTAATAACCATAGGTTTTATAAAAATATCAGTTTTGCGAATTTCGAGTGTCTTTTGAACCCGATCAGACATAGTTCTCGAAAAACATATCTGGGAGCCTGGAATAGTAAAAATATTTCGAATACACCGTTAGACTGGTAAAAATATAAGTTTTCCAAAAATATCAGTTTTGTAATTTTTCAGTAAGTAAAAATAACAGATATCGCATTTATACGCGTATTGTTTTATTACTAGTACTTTATTAGTCAAATCTATCTTACATTACGCTATTCATTACTATTCTACACTATTCTTTTATCTCTACTTTTTCTTACATCTATTCTTGCACACTCCATAACCTATAACCTTAACTTTTTACCTTTCCCATAACATTATTTCACATCTATCTTACATATTTCATCTTTTATTTAACAAAAAGTCAAAAAAATAAATTCACTCCCCCTTATTACTACATGGCCGGCGCCCCTTGTCCCCCATTCTCTCTCAATTTGTTTTATTTTTCTTTTATTTAATCACATAAAATTCACTCCACATTTTCCTATAAATACCCCCCTCCTTTTTCACTTCTTTCACACATTCACTACCCATAAATTCTTACCAAAACTCTCTCAATTTCTCCTCTCAAAACTCTCTCAAAATACCATCCCAAAATCTCTCAAAATAAAACCACAAACAACTTCTACCAACAACTAAAACCCATAACCACATAACCATACCAAAGTCTTCTTTAGGTAACTACTTTCTTTTATTTTCTTCTTCTTCATGTCATGTAACTTTACATGACCATAGTGTGAGTTTCCAAAGACTACAAAGTTATGGAAGCCACATTATATTTATGTATTGTTCTTGTTCATGAAAAATCTATTATGTTCATGTTATTATTTTTGTTCATATTATTGCTACATTATCTATATATATATACATATCCTTTAGAGCATATAAGCTCACTTGCAATTTATTTACTTTTATGCAATGCAATTTATTTACTTTCCTTTGCAATTTATTTATTAATTCCTTGCAATTTATTTACTTATTCCTTGTTATTTACTTATCTCTAGTCTTAGACTTGTCCTCATCAAGTCAAAACAAGTTTTCTTTCTTTCATTTTATTTTATTTTGGGACTAGTCTACTTCTTAGTCCCGGGAGCCTTGAAAAAGCTAAGACTCCAATACTTGACTTTATTACTATGTTATTTTACTTGCTATTATTTTCTCATAGTTCATGTTATTTAAATTGTTGTCCAAAGTTTCAAGTTCTAAAAATAAATTGACAAAAAGAGATTTTTGACACTTATAAATAAGTTTATGTAAAGAAGAAAATCTATGGTTTGAAAAACAAAAATAAAGTTATCACTTTTCAAGTTACAAGAAGAAACCACTAAGATTTTAGAAACTACTTTTATTATAAAAAGTTCTTAAGTCACATATTGTTCCACATTATTTTTATAAAAGAAAGCAAATTTTTATGCATGGATGATTCTATGAAAAACATAAGATATGAGGAAAGAATGAGGAATTTTCAAATAAAGATTTTTGCAAACAAATAGACAATGGAACTTGTACAAGAAAAATAAATAGGAAGAATAGCGTATTTTCTAAAAACTCCAAAATAGTATTAGTATAGAAAACTTAGAAAATAGAAAAGTTTAATTTTACTTGGGAAAAATAATGAAACCAACATAAAGCATTTTTAGAAAACAAAGGAAACAAGGTATTCATTTCAAGAAATTTACAAAAACAATTTTTGAAAACTATATTTTTCTAAAAAACTTCAAACCGACATTATTTTACTCGAGAAAAATAATTGGACAACAAAACACTTGAGCATGCTTAAATATGAGTTATATAGTTATAAAAAGTGAATTTTTCAACTATATAGATAACTATGTATTTATCAAACAAATTTTGATTTCTTGACCAAAGTTGTTTTGTTGGAAAATTCGTGGTGAACTTTGTCGCCACTGTTTCGGGGCCTATATGACCTTGTTTATTAAAAATAATTTTGGAAATGGGTAGATCTTTTCGAGTAGTAGAAATCGGTATATTATATGCGCGATTTCGAGTTAAAATGACCAAGTTATGGCCATTTTGAGTTGGAACATTCCTTTATACGAACTTTAACGTTCTTTTGTCAAATTTCAAGAAAATCATCAAGGAATACTCATTGTGGGTACTTTCTTTGGCTAGGTGACCCCGAGGAAGGATTCCTTTACCCCGAGGATTATTACGATTAAGTGGAGTGTGTGAACGACTCATCCGCTTAGAGGAATAGTCGACATGGCATCGTGAGTTTATTTCCATTAAGTGCTATACTTGTTGTGCTTGTAAATTAGTTGCATTAGAACTAGGAAAAGATAAACCGATATGTATGTAAAATAATTCTTTAAAAGAATTTTAGAATATCAGAGCCGGAATTATTTTAAATGTTTGTTTTAGTATAACATTTGATTGGTATGACATTCTTTGATCGCCTTAAATTCAAAAATAATTATGCTATGACTTTATAAATAAATGAATTCATGCATACCACGAAGTGAGTCACATTGCATTTTGGGTTATTATCCTTGGGTGAGAAGGATAGTAAGCTCATGTCGAAAGCAACACTTAGCGGAAGATCCAAAAGCGATCTTGGCGGAAGATCCAAAACGATTGCTTGGCGGCTTAAGGGAAATGCTTAGCGGATGATCCGAAAGCAAGGTCAAATCAAGTAGATTCGGAATGCTTGGCGATGAGTGCTTGCGAGCATAAAACTTTTTAATTAAAACTACTTGTTTTGAGGTTAAGTATCACCAAACCCCGAATGGAGGGAGCAAATCCATTCAACATATAGTTCCCAGAAAACTATATGCTTGCTTGCTCACGTGTATGTTGCATTACATTTGATTGTTTAATCAACTTGTTTGAAATCTTGTTACAAGAAGTTATTTATGGAAATAATTCTCACTAAGCCTATTATCTTATACCCCAATAGATATCTTTTACAGTTTCCCTACTTATGGTTAAGGCCACGAGGACCCTGCGGGCAGTAATTTCTTTTAGATAAAAGAATTATAAGATGAAGTTTAGAATTAGAGATAATGTACAGATGTCTTGTAATAGAATAGTGATCTTGGGAAATGTCCCTAAGTTTGTAAAACCATTGCTATGAATGAATGTTTATTATGAATCCTCTTTTCTTAATATGTTTTTATATCTCCTTAAGCTTCATAATTCCATATATGGTTCTCTAAAGTTGTGAAAGTACGTCTTACACTTAATATAAAGGCTTTTGGGATTGGCTAAGGTTGTCATACTTAAGCCTTAATATTGAGTGTGGCAAACTGTCACGTTTAGGGTACCCGTTGGGGCGTGATAGCATACCTCTGTTAAAATATTAAGAGTTCTTAAGTTCTCAAAAGTCTCTTACAACAACCATCGTATATATCGATTAAGGAGATTCAAATAGAAGTCTATGCCTATATCTAGGCCCCAACTTCTTCAAAAAGCTCCTTAAGTTTCAAAAGCTGTACCTGAGGAAAGTAGCCTCTCGAAGATAGCCGTAAATAATCAAACTGCAATAGGAAACTATAGAGGGTATAAGCTTACGAGCTTAGTTAGTTTCACTTCAAAAATTAAATACTCAACAGTAATATATAATAGACAAGTTATATTAACAACATATGAAATGCACAAACACGTGAGCATACAATACATAAGATCATCCGGAAGTTTTATGTTGAATGGATTTGCACCCTCTATTCGGGGTTAGGTGTTTTAGGCCCATACGATCATAGATTTTAATTTTTCTCATTTGTATTGTGGTTGATACAGGTATCCACCCACACACATTTTCAATTCCGGCCCTTATGCCAACATTCGAGTTTACAGGCCCCTCGTTGCCCAGCTATTATGCCTTCTTCCCACAAAGGTATAATAACCTATGCAATGTAACTCACATATGGTATGCATGAGCAATTTGATTACAAGATCATGGCGTATTAATTTAACAATTTATGGGTGATCATAGATATTGTAGACACTTTAATTCTATACTAAGTCATACAAATATTTACAACAAGCTCATTTCGATATTCTTATCATCAATTCACCCATGTAGAAATCATATACACACAGTCAAATTTTTGTTTTACCCTAATTCTAATGCCACTACCATCACAAGTACAATCACAAGTATATAATTTTAAAGATAATGAACTTACTTTGCCATGGCGCAAAAATCCACTTAATCGTAATAGTCCTCGGGAAGGTCTAGTCTGTCTCCCAAGTCTCCTAATCAAAAGAAATAACACTAATGAGTATTTCTATGAAGTTTGAATAAACTTATAAATTCTATTCTAACAAGTTGTCAAAATTCGTCTAAGAGGAAATTCCAACTTAAAACGGCCATAACTTGGTCATTTTAACTCGGAATTTCGCATATTATATACCGATTTCTACCTATTCGACGAGAGCTATCTATTTCTAGAATTATTTCCAAAAAATGAGGTCCTTTGGTCCATGAACAGTAGGGTACAGAATACTATACGAATTTCCTATTCCACAATTCAACTCCTAATTTCAAACCAAGCATCATACGAAAGCTTTGATAGATACTTAGCTATCAATATCTTGTAAGACTCTATTATATACATGTATAACTCAATATCATGCAGGATTCATGGGTGTCGGTAATTCTAATTCCTCATGTACTTTCGATAATGTCAAATAGGATGTATAGACATTATTTTCCTAACTTTGTTTCTACCAAGTGCATCATGTATATATGCAATACCTACAAGTTATTGCCATGAAGGTTATGAGATGAACTATCTATATGTATATTCTTAATGATATAGTACCAAGAATTCTTCTTGAAAATCTTTTACTTTGCAAAACTTTTGAAATTTACTAGACTTAAGAAAAATATTTTTTCTTCTTGCAAAATCACACTTGCTTTTATCAAAACTCAAGCTTGATGACCTATATAGCCAACACCTTCATTATTTAAATAAAAACCTTCATTTTGGGGCTAGAAATAGATGTTTAAATACGTGATTACCTAATTACAAATTTTATAAAATTTTAAAGAATGAAAACATTATTTAATCTATTCTTTGAAACCATTCATTGTTTTAGGATTATACTTCGATAAACCTCTCTTATCCTTGTCAAAATTTCATCTTTATTATATGCATCCCCTAGGACTTCAATTTTTCCATAAAAATCATCATTTTAGTATTTGGAAACAGGTGTTTAAATAATGGCCATTTTCAAATCCAAATTTTGAAAGTTTCAATTGAGATTGTTTTCTTTGTAAAACTCATTTAGTCTTTCAAAAACCATTTCTTAATCAAACCTACTCCTTAAGGCTTCCATTTCTTTAATAAAAATTTTTTTTTGGAGTTGAAAAATGGGTGTTTACACTTGAAGCTTCCCTTATTATGAATTTAAAACTTGTTATTGGGATTGAAACATAACTTTTGTAAACTTTTCCTTATTTTGGAAATATTCCTTAGTAGATTAAGCTTTTCTCATCAAGACCACTTATTTATGATATCTATTCCCTAAGTCCTTCATTTTTAATGTAAAATACACATTTGGAAGTTGAAATAGCTTTTCTAAATGGGGTTCCTTTTTTATCCGAATTTTCAAAAATCATTTTTGTTGAAACTAAAGTAAATCTTGAGCTTTCTAATATTTTCCTATTATCATCATGCTATTACAAGTTATTTAGGAACATAAAACAAAAGTCTAATACATTTATAAACTCAAAACAACTAGATCTAGTTTACTATACTAGTCATAAACGCATGAACATTATGACGATTATGTGAATATGATTAGATGATGAATATATGCACAAATCATTAATAATAACATCATAACTTGATAATAAAACAAGGTAATAGCATAATAACTCAAATAACAAGATTTATAACATGTGATGGCAAGGATCTCATGTTCAAGTGTTTCTACATCCCTAGATTGAAGCTCATGGGGATTTTTGAGTGGAATCACACATGAATAATCTTGTCATTACATTTTTTAAGATAATAAGGTATAGATCTATTACCTATTGAATGTGTGGAGTAAGAAACTTGAAAGAAAAAAAAGTGTGTGTGTGTGTATTGAGGGAGGGAGGCTCACGGTTTCAAGAGGAGAGGGAGAGATAGTTTTGCAAAAATTTTCTAAAGAGAAAGTGAAGGAAGAAGAACAATGAAATGAAGTTGGCATAAAGGGGTTTATATAGAAAAGTGGATTAGGGTTTGTTTTAATTTAACAAAAGAAAATAAAACATATTGAAGAGAGGGAAAGAGGGAGAGGGGGCGCCGGTTTTGGGGCATGGGGGAGAGAGAGATGTGTGTTGTGTAAGTTTTAAAATTAAATAAGTGATTTAAGTAGTAAAAGTTGTATTAGAAAAGTAAATTATAAGGAAAATGATGAAATAGTAGGAATAGGTTATAAGGATGTAAGAAATAGGTTATGGGTAGTTGTACTTGTGAACCGTGTGAAAGAAATCAAAAAGTAGATTAGACGTTTAAAGTACTGGTAGTAATGAAAATACGATAAAAGGTTATCACTGTAACTTTTGTAACCCAAAAAATTATATAACCGATATATTTGGAAGTCTTATGAAATTACGAGTCTAATGGTATTAATATCATATATTTATATCTCGAGCTTCGGGACACGCTTTTCAAGGTCTGTATCTGATCGGGTTCGAAATAACTCGAAAACTCGCTAATCTAATCTTTTTAAGCACCTTAATATTATTACGAACCAAACTACACTCTGCACTTATTTGACTTCTTGGTTTAGGAACATAAGATTGCCGGATCTAAACTACTAGGGTTTCCTAGTAATTTATTGACTTAAGGTCTACGGTTGACTTTCCGGTTTAGGGTTTGAACTTGATATTATCTTAAAAATTAGGGGCTTACAACCTACGCCCCTTAAAATTTTTGTTCTCAAAAGTTGAAGCGCATACCTGATTCCTCAAACAAATTAGGGTATTTCCGTCGCATCTCGTTTTCGGCCTCCCAAGTTGCCTCTCTTGTATGAGTGATTCCTTTAATGAACCTTAACATATTTGATTTTCTTATTTATGAACTTTTGAACCTTTCGATCTAGAATTTGCACTGGATGCTTCATAAGTGAGGTTCTCCTTCAACAACACAGGTTCCAATTCCACAACTTGATCCAGTCGAATACATGCTTTCGAAGAATAGAGACGTGAAAAACATTGTATACTCTAGACAAATTTGGTGGTAAAGCAAGATGATACGTGTAAACCTCGAGATTTTTTATATAAATAGAAATAGATGAAAATATAAAAATAGAAAATAGAATGATAATATAGGATTCCATCAAGACTTAGAATTAAACAACAAGTAGAAATGAGCGTGTACATAATTTCAAACCCTAAAATAAAGTAATCTAGATAGTATTTAAGATTACTAATAAGATTTCATAGTGGGTATCGAAAACTCAAGATAAAGAAATAACCTAACTAAGATTTCAAATTTATTGAAAAGTAGATATTCGATAGTGCTTATAGTTAGAAAACGATAATTTATAGATGAACCGTTAGGATTATGAATACACAATAAAAACATAAATAGATGCAAGACTAATAATCTAGACTCCAAATAAATATTCGAATCACACCATTGTTGTAGTTACGATATTCTTAAGCTATTGGAGCCTAAAAAAAAAATTGACTATTAGGCTTATAAAACCTTAATCGCGGGAGATAAAATTTTAAAAATAATTGGTCATGTAAACTTTAAACCCAAAGTTGAACTTAATAATAATCTAGAAAATTTATAGAACACTATATAAATTTTTGAAGATAAAACGCTTGAATAAATATCATGTTTAAACTCGTTTAGCCTAATAAACTACCCTAAAACTAACTAATCTTACAACTAAATAATATTATAATCTTTTCTTTCTCAAATCTGGTCAAATTAAGTAGAAAAATACGAAAAAAAAAATGCTTCATATATGGTGGAGATTGCATCGATTTTCTTGAGCCAAAATAATTATCTTCATTGTAAAAATAATATTACAATCAGTCAACAATACACACACACTCCACTCATAATTGACCATCTGTATGAATCATTAAATGAAGCAAAAACAAGTTGTGAAATAGTGGAAGAAGTTGGAGAAATTCGGATGCAAATCACACACACACAGCTCTTTTGACGGACCAGAAAGAATTGATTAAAGAATTTGAGAGGCTAAGCATTGAATTTGTTGGGCAAGACTTGGAGATGGAAATAGCAAATTTGGTGTTGGAACCAACTTTGGTGGAAAGGATTAAAGAGGCTCAGCGCTATGATGAAGTGATACAAAGGATAAAGAAAGAAGTTCAGGAGGGAAAATATACTGATTTTTCAATAGATGATGAGGATGTAGTAAGGATGGAAGGACGATTATGTGTGCCTGATGACGAAGAAATGAGGAGGGAAATCATGAGTGAAGCACACAATTCTGGGTACACGGTACACCCGGGAGGAACCAAGATGTACCAAGACCTTAAGGGACATTATTGGTGGAATGGAATGAAACGGGATGTGGCAGATTTTGTGATTAAGTGCCCAACATGCCAACAAGTGAAGGTGGAACATCAAAGGCCGGGTGGGTTGTTAAAACCTTTGCCTATACCGGAGTGGAAGTGGGACCAGATTTCTATGGACTTTGTTTGTGGTTTACCAAGGACACCGTCAGGTCACGATGCTATATGGGTTGTGGTTGACCGGTTAACTAAGTCTGCTCACTTCTTGCCAATAAGTATGACTTTCTCTATGGATAAATTGGCGAGAGTTTATATGAAGGAAATGTTCGCTACATGGAGTACCGCCGGGATTGTGTCGGATCGAGACCCGAGATTTGTGTCTAAGTTCTGGATAAGCTTGCAGAAGTGTTTGGGGACAAAGTTGCATTTTAGCACAGCCTATCATCCTCAAACTGATGGACAGTCGGAAAGAACGATCCAGACTTTGGAAGATATGCTTAGGGCATGTGTGATGGAGTTCAAGGGAAGTTGGGAAGCGCATTTACCTTTGGTTGAGTTCGCTTACAACAATAGCTATCACTCGACTATCAAGATGCCGCCTTATGAGGCCTTATATGGACGTAAGTGTAGATCCCCGTTGTTTTGGGATGATGTTGAGAAGGTAGTTCTTGGACCCGATCTAGTGCAAGATGCCACCGATAAGGTTCGGATAATCCAACAACGAATGAAGGAAGCTCAAGATAGACAGAAAAGCTGGGCAGATTTGAAAAGAAGGGTTCTTGAGTTTCAAGTGGGTGATCATGTGTATTTAAAGATAAATCCTATCAAAAGTATTCATCGAGTTCGCTCACAAGGGAAGTTGAGCCCCCGGTATATTGGTCCTTTCGAAGTATTGGAACGGGTTGGAGAATTAGCATACCGCCAAATCTTTCGGGAGTGCACAATGTTTTTCATGTCTCGGTTCTTCGCAAGCACATAGCCGACCCGGATCAAGTTATAGAGTTGGAACCGGTGTTATTAAAAGAAAACCTCACTTACGAGGAGCACCCGGTACAGATTTTGGACACAAAGATACAAAAGTTAAGGAATAAGGAAATTAAGTATGTGAAGGTTCTTTGGAGGAATCATACACATGAGGAAGCAACTTGGGAGGCAGAAAGTGAAATGCGGCAGAAGTACCCTAGTTTGTTTGAGAATCAGGTACGTCTTTCAAGTTTTGCGGACAAAACTTTCTTTAAGGTGGGTAGGTTGTAAACCCCTGTTTTCTAAGCCCTAAACCTTAAGCCGGAAAGTCTACCGGAGACCTTAAGTCAACGGATCTTGAGTAAAACCCTACAGTTTAGATCCTGCAAACCCGAGTTCGTAAATCGAGGAGTCGAAAAATAATTAAAGTGTTTAGAATAGTCCGTAATAATATTTGATTTATTAAAAATATCAGATTGGTTCATTTTCGGCTTATTTCGAACCCGTTTGGATACTGCTTTGGAAAGCGTGTCCGGGGCTCGGAAAATTAAAAATATATCTTTAATATTTTTAGACTCGTATTTTTATAAGGATTTCAAAAATATCAAGTTTAGAATTTTTCGGATTCTAAAAATATCAGTTATAGCTCATATAAGCTTATTTTACTCTTACCGGTAATAATTGTTAAATTTCTAAAAATAATTTAATTGATTATTTTATTTAAATCATAAAAATTCTGCCACTTAAATAAAAATATTTTTTAATTTATTTTATATATTTTCTTATTCAAAAAGCCACTTTATCAACCATATCAAGTACACATACATTATCATTACTACACATTATTATGTCTTCTTTTGCTTTTTCTTACACTTTCATTTCCAAAATTTGCAGCTGCCCATTCCCATAAAATAGCCACTTTCATTATTTTTAATCAATTATTTGATATTTTTAAAGTCTTTTAGTTAGAAATGGATGCAACTTGTTACACATTCAAAATATACAAATTGGAAATCAACCACACACACTCCCACACCCTCAAAAATCACGACCAGCCCCTCCCCTTGTTGCAGCTGCAAGTTTATTTTTTTTTAAATTTATTTAACACTCTTACATCTCTATTTAAGCATCTTATTCTTCTCTCTTTCATTTTTAAAACCCTATTTTTTCCTCTCTTTTTTCCTCTTTTTCCTCTTCTCCTTACCTTGTCTTGAAAACAAGCTGTCCCATTTTTCTTTCTTGCTTCCATAATATTTTTGCAATTATTTGAGGTTAATCTTTCCTTTTTGCTCTTATAAGATGTTCTAGGATGATACCATGGATGTTTCATGCATCAAAGGACATTCCACAAGCTTAAAAGGCTATGGATGATGATGCCAAGAAGTGAAACACTCCTCTAGATGATGATCTCTTTTGTTCTTAGTATTTTTGTTATATGGAAGGCTTGTTTATCTTCTTGTTTTGTGATAGCTTGTAGATCTAGAGTTTTATCAAGCTTTAGTTATGTTTATGTGTAGATCTAGAAGTTTAAGGCCTACTACTAAGTTTTTCTTATGCTTTCATGGTTATATATTGAGTAGATCTTAGATTCAAGTTGGAATGAAAAAGAAAAATTCGTAACTTGTCAATGCCCTATTTTAAAAACCCTCTTTCAAGTCTTAAAATGGAAGCTTTTGTTAAGAAAATGAAGGTTTGATGGATGTATATCATCAAGGCTTCATCTTACAAGAATCAAAGTTGATTTTCAAAGTTTATTTTCAAAAACAAAAATTGTATTTTCGGATCAAGACAAAGATCCAAAATAAAAACATGTTTTCCAACTCACAAATGAGGATTTTATTCAAGAAATGAAGGGTTCTTAGGATATAATATGTAATGGGTTGTTTTTCATGAGTTTTGATGAATTTTCTCAAGAGATATGTCCAAAATAAATTTATGAAAATTCGGATCAAGACCAAGACCTATTTTTGGAACCCATCAATCAACTTTAAAATGAAGATTTAGACAAAAATATAAGAGGCTCTTGATATAGATATCTTAAGGAATGGATTTTCATAAGTTTGAATGGGTTTTCCTAAAAGTATTGCATAAATCAAGTGCTTTGTAGAAGACAATATTTAGGTCTTGTTTTCATTGTAAGTTTCAAAGTGGAAATTCGTAATTATGAGAAGACCAATTTTGAAAACCTTCTTTTTGATCTCAAAACAAGTATTTTACATTGAAAATGAAATGCTTTGATGATACATAATATAGGAAAAATTATTTTCATTGAACTAAGTGAGTTTTAGTAAAGGAATTACTCAAAACAAGACAATGAGTTTCAACTTGTGAATTTCGGTTTTATGAATATGGATTCTTAGAAGTTTCATTTGAACTTTATGTTTGGTATTAGATAAGTGTAATCTCTTAATTTTGTTTTGAGGATCTCCTTGCAAGTTTAGGACTAATATGGTCCTAAGTAGTTAAATAGAGTAGATATGGCAATTTTTCACAAAGGCTCAAATCTGGAATTTTCGCAACCCTACTGTACAGTACGTTTCCGACCCTTAAATGACCTTAAATGTTTGAATTAACTTTAGAAATGGATAGCTCTTTCGAAGTAGGTATAAATCGGTATATTATAAGCTAAATTCCGAGTTAAAATGAGTTAGATATGACCTTTTTAAGTTAAGGATTCAACCTAGACGGAAATTGACGAACTTAGTAAATAAAATTGTTAAGTTTAATAGAACTTCATAAGAGATGCTCATTGAGGGTATTCTTTGTACCTAGGTGAATTGGAGGACGGGTTACCACTTCCCGAGGACTATTACGACTAGTGGATTTTCACTACATGGACAAGTGAGTTCATTTCTCAATTAATTATGCTCTTGGATGTGCTTGTAGTAGTAGTGGCATTAGACTTAGGAAAAGATAAAATTGTGATTGAATGGTGATCTAAACTTGCATGAATGAACGATAAGTATATCGAGGCAAGCTTTGTTGCAATAATCTTGTATGAGCTAGTATAGATTTGGAATGTCTGAAATTGTATGGTCACTTTTAAATTATCTAATTAATGTACCATGATTATATGAATAAATTGTACATGCATATCACGTAGTGAGTCATATCATTGTCGAGTATGCTTTGGTGGGACAAAGGTGTATTGGGAGGCAGCGGGTCTTTAATGAAGGGGACTAGGGTTGCATGACTTATGGACCACCCCATTCGAATAATGAAACTATGGTTGCATGACTTATGGACCAACATTAAAAATTGTGGTTGCATGTCTTATGGACCACCCCACTTAAGATTGGGACTATGGTTGCATGTCTTATGGACCAACTTTGGAATTGTAGTTGCATGACTTATGAACTACCCCAAACCCCGAATGGAGGGCGTAAATTCATTCACTTATGACTACCGGAAAGTCATATGCTTGCTTGCTCATATGCTTGTGCATTCATATGGTTGCTTAATTATAACTTGCTTGTATAGATATTTTAGCTTGGTCGGGCATGTTACTTGAAGAAAATGAATCTCACTAAGCATTAGCTTATACCCCAACAGTTTTTGTTGCAGTGTTCCTATTTTTGGATGTTCCGAGAGGACATTTTGTGCAGGTTTATCACATGGAATTAAAGAGCTTTTGAGGAAGTCGGGACCTAGTGTAGGCGTGGACTTCTAGGAAAATCTCTTTAATGTAATTCAGATATATGTAATTGGAGCTAAACGATGTAGACTCCTATTATTTTGGCGGGGGTATGCCCCCTTGGCTTTTGTAAAGTTTAACTATTTATCTTGTTGTGATTTATATTCTTAATGCTATGTATGCTTTCTTAAGACTACTCGAATCAAAGTGTGATCCTAAAAGTTGTGAGTACACCTTACACTCGATATGTAAACTTATGGGATGACTAAGGTGTCATACTTAAGTTTAATATCGTGTGGTGGACTGTCGCGTTTAGGGTACCCTTTGGGGCGTGACATTTCTAAAGTCAACAAAACCCTAGTTTACCATAACCGCTTAAATTTGGCATTCCTATTTAAGAAACCCTAGAAGAGTAAGAAAGAGTTTAGGCGATAGAATAGTTCGTAATTATCTAAGGAAGCTTAAAAAGATCAGTTTAGTAAAACCGTAACTCGTTTTGAACCCGATAGGACACAGTTCTTGAAAAATGTGTCTCGAGCTTGGAATAGTAAAAATATTCCAAATATACCGTTAGACTCTTAAAAATATAAAATTTTCAAAAATATCAATTTCATAATTTTTCGGTAGCTAAAAATATAGATATCGCATTTATACGTGTATTTTTTTACTACCGGTACTTAAATTGTCATGTCTACTTTATATTACACTATTTACTACTATTCTACACTATTTATCATCTCTACTTTTTCTTACAACCTACTCTTGCAACCTATACCTCTATTTCTTACACATTTTCATTTCCAATACAACATCACATCTGTCATATCTTACTTTTAATTAACAAAAATACAAAAAAATATAATTCACTCCCTCTCTCCTACACTAATTGTGCCGGCCCCCTCTCTCTTTCTTCCCAATTTGTTTTATTTTCAATTTATTTAATTAACACAAATTATCTCCCACATTTTCCTATAAATTCCCCCTCTTACTTCCACTTCTTTCATACCTTTCTTCTACTAAAGTTACTATCTCAAAAACTCTCCAAGAATTTCCTCCCAAGAAGTTTTCTCTAGTTTAGTTCTTTTAGTTAATTTTTTTTCTTCAAGTCTTCTTTATGTTCATCTACTTAGTATGAGCTTAGTGTGTGTTTTCTAAACCATGAAGGTTAAAGAAAGCAACAATAGGTTCATACTTTGTTTTTGTTCATGATCTAATTCCTTTATGTTGCTTTTATATTTATAACTATCTAATATATCTATATAGCTATATATATCATTTAGAGCATGTAAGCTCATTTGTTTTGCAATTTATTTACTTTCCATGCAATTTATTTACTTCCTTGCAATTTATTTATTTTTATATTGTTTTTAAGACTAGTCTTTCTAGTCTTAGACTTGTCCTCATCAAGTCAAAACATTTTCTTTTTCTTTTTGGGACTAGTCTTTTCTTAGTCTCGGGATACCTTAATGAAGCTAAGGTTCCAATACTTGATTTATTAGTTTATTAGCCTATTCTTTCAAGTTATTACGTTTCCTTATGTTTACATAACTTTATGATTCACATTCATGCATGAACATAATAGCTTTGTCTCAACAAAAAATAAATGAAGAAATGTCTTCTTAAAAATAAAGAATTCTTTTCTAGAAATGAGAAGTAATTTTCTTAAACAAACTTTTTTTTTTTGAAATCTAGAGGAGCTCATAAACATACATAGAAAGGAATTTTGAAATAAACAAAAGTTTTACTAAAATTTCACTTTTTATTAAGTATTAGAAATTCTTTTCATCAAAATGAAATGATCTCAAAAAACAAAGAATTATTTCTCCAAACATAGAATTGTTATTACTTTCAAAGGAAAAGTTGGAAACTAAGCTTAGAAAATAAAATCATTCCTTAGGAATTTAAAGAGATTACGGAAATAAAATTTAGGAAAAGAAAATACTCATTTAAAATGACTTAAGATATTTTCAAAGCAAAAAAAAAAAAAAAAAAAAAAAATATATCAAAAGCTCTCACTTCCCAAAGACTTTACTTTTGTTTGAGACAACTTTATTAAACTTCATACATTTGATATGAGTCAATAAATGTATGTATATACATTTCAAAGGTTTTACAAATTATTATAATATCTATCTTTTCAAAATGAGCTTTGAATAAAAGAAAGAAAACAAGTTTATAAAAATGCGTGGTGAATCTGTCTGCCACTTTTTCGGAGCCCAAATGACTTAGTTTGATGAAAATAAGTTTAGAAATAGATAGATCTTTTCGAATAGGTAGAAAACGGTATATTACATGTGAAATTCCGAGTTAAAATGAGCAAGTTATAGCTTATAAAGGACTATGATCTTGGAATCAATAATTGTCCAGGAAGAGTTAATGCCATCATAGATGCCTTAAGTCGGAAGAATCATGAGGAAGTTGCCGCTTTGTTGACCGACCAAAAGGAGTTGGTAAGAGAATTCGAAAGACTAAGTATCGAATTCATTGGAAAGGATGTGAAGGTGGAAATATCTAGCTTAGTGATGGAACCAACCCTTGTGGAACGGATTAAAGAAGCTCAACGATATGAAGAAGTCATACAAAAGATCAAACGGGAAGTGCGAGCAAAAAGTATGCTGATTTCACCGTAGATGAAGAGGATATAGTGAGAATGAAGGGAAGGTTATGTGTGCCGGATGATGAGGATATGAGAAGAGAAATCATGAGTGAAGCTCATAACTCAAGATACACAGTACACTCGGGAGGAACTAAGATGTATCAAGATGTTAAGAGCCACTTCTAGTGGAATGGAATGAAGCGAAATGTAGCCAATTATGTGATAAAGTGCCCGACTTGTCAACAAGTAAAGGTGGAACATCAAAGGCCTGGAGGATTGCTAAAACCTTTGTCGATACCCGAGTGGAAGTGGGATCAAATCTCGATGGATTTTGTGTGTGGACTACCAAGGACATCAGCAGGGTATGATGCCATATGGGTCGCAGTAGATCGCTTGACCAAATCGGCTCATTTCATACCAATCAACATGACGTACTCAATGGACAAGCTAGCCAAGCTTTACATAAGGGAAATAGCACGTTTACATGGAGTACCTGTCGGAATTGTATCAGATCGAGATCCCAGATTCGTATCTAAGTTTTGGACAAGTTTACAAAGGTGTATGGGGACAAAGTTGCATTTTAGCATGGCTTATCACCCCCAAACGGATGGATTATCGGAACGGACGATCCAAACCTTGGAAGACATGTTACTTGCGTGTATTATGGAATTCAAAGGGAGTTGAGATGCTCATTTGCCGCTCATAGAGTTTGCCTACAACAACAGCTATCACTCTACCATGCAAATGCCATATACAGACGACGCTGTAGGTCGCCTCTGTTTTGGGATGATGGGGAAAAGCTTGCTATTGGACCAGACTTGGTACAAGATGTAGCAGAAAAAGTAAAGATAATCCAACAGCGAATGAAAGAGGCCCAAGATAGACAGAAAAGCTAGGCAGATCAGAAAAGGCGAGTTCTCAAATTTCAAGTGGGAGACCATGTATACTTGAAGATAAATCCAATCAGAGTATACATAAAGTATGCTCACAAGGAAAGTTGAGCCCACGATATATTGAACCTTTTGAAGTACTTGAACGAGTGGGAGATCTAGCCTATCGCCTAGCCTTGCCGCCAAACCTGTCAGGTGTGCACAACGTGTTTCATGTGTCGGTCTTGCACAAGCATGTAGCAGATCCAGAACGAGTAGTAGAGTTGGAGCTAGTGTTGCTAAAGGAGAACCTCACTTATGAGGAACACCCGGTACAGATTTTGGATCGAAAAGTCCAAAAGCTTAGGAACAAGGAGATCAAATATGTCAAAGTCCTTTGAGGAATCATACTCATGAGGAGGCAACTTGGGAAGCCGAGGATGAGATCTGACGCAAATATTCGAATCTTTTCGAGGAATCAGGTATGATAGTCAAGTTTTGAGGACAAAACTTTCTTTAAGGAGGGTAGGTTGTAAGCCCCTAGATTTTTCGATAATATTAGCAAACCCTAAGAACCGGAAGTTGAAACGAAACCCTAAATTTAACCTAGTTATATGATTAGTCTAGTGAATCTAGATCCGGCAATCCCGTGTTCTTAAACCCTAGAAAACAAAATTGAAATAATTGTGGAATATGGTTCGTAATAGTATAGGATTCCTAACAATATCATATTCAAATTTTTCTAGTGTCCCTCGGATCCGATCGGGATCAGTTTTCGAAAATCGTGCCCAGTGCACCGGAAAATGAAAATATTTCGACAACACCAATAGATTCGTGAAAATATAAGGTTTTCAAAAATATCAGTTTTAGAATTTTTCGATAACTAAAAATATCAGATATAGCTTAATTATGCGTATTTTCTTTACTACTGGTATTTTAATTGTTTAGTCTACTATTCATAGTACTTTTATACTATTCATTACTATTCACCTATCTCTACTTTTTCTTACACTCTACCATACTATACCTTACAATTTACCTTCCCTATACAACTTTAATCACATCATACCTTACACATTACTTCTTTTAATACAAAACAAACAAAACAAAACAAAACAATTTCTCCCCCTACAACACTCAAAACTGGTTCCGCCTCTCTCCTCATGCACATCAATTTGTTTTCTTTTCCATTTCATTTAATTACATCTAATTTCCACTCCAAAAATCTATAAATACCCCATTCCTCCTTCATTCTTTCACACAACACCATTCATACTAAAACTCTCCCAAAATCACTCCACAAAATTACTCTCCCAAATTCTCTCTTTTCTTTAGAAAACCAAGACCCACATAATACTACAACCCATTCTTTTCTTCTTCAACAAACTCATAAACTTTAGGTAAAAGTTTCTCATATTATTTCATCATGTTCATATAACTTAACATGAGTTTAGTGTGTGTTTCTTAGACTCATTGAGTTAAAGAAGCAACAATTTATTCATGTTTTGTTTTTGTTCATGTTCTATTCTTTTCTTTATGTTATTATTATGTTGTTATTGTTATTGTTATTATTATTTGTTCTAACTTAATTTATATAAAGTATTATGTATATTATGTATATATATTTATTTAGAGCATATAAGCTCATTTGTTATTTATTTACTTTCAAGTTATGCAATTTATTTAATTTCATGCAATTATTAAGATTAGTCTTTCTAGTCTTAGACTTGTCCATATCAAGTCAAAACAATTTTATTTCTTTCTTTTCTTTTCTTTTGAGGACTAGTCTATTCTTAGTCCCGGGATACCTTGATGAAGCTAAGGTTTCCAATACTTGACTTTATTTTTATGCTCTTATTTTATTTATCTTATTTATGTTGTTTTTATATTTTTCATAGTTACAAATTCTCATTCATACATAAATATGTTGTTATTGTCTCAACCATAATGAAAATGAGTTTTATTAAGTAATAAAAATAAACTCTCTTTAAAAATAAATTTTGTCACATAGGAAATTATTCTTCCATAAAAACTTAAAGTTTTATCTTAACAAATATTTTCTAAAGTTAGATAAGTTTAGCTCAAGTTTTAGTAATAAAACTATATGTGACTTTATCAAGAAATACATAAAGTGAAGTTATTACAAACTCTCTTTTTAAACCAATAAAATAAGAAAGTTTCTTTAAATTTAATCCCTTGTTTAAATCAAAAGTTTTCTTAAACTCACTTATCAAGTTTTCTACCAACACTCTACAATACTAAAGTCTAAACAAGTTTTTCAAAATTATCAAAAATAATCTTTTTAAGGATAAGCTTTACTTAGGAAAAAAGAATAATAAATAACTTATGAGATTATTAATATTATCTTTTTAAAAGTGGATCTAACTTTAGAAAGACTTTAGAACATATAACTATGGAATATTTAGAAAAACTATGTTTTTCAAACCACTAGAAATAAATTTATGGAAATCTTGAAAGATTAAAATTACTTTTGAAATTTAATTATTCTCAATAACTAAGAAATAGGAGTTAAAAGAAGGAAATACTCGCTTACGATAATTTAGGAAATTTTTCAAAGCAAAACTAATTTTTTTTCAAGTCTTAAACTTATCTCACGTTTAAGACACTTGTTTTACAAAACCATTGTTGAGACAACGCCAAATTCATGCATATGGTTTGAGTATATATATATATGTGTGTGTGTGTGTGTGTGTGTGTGTGTGTGTGTGTGTGTGTATTCAAAGGAATTTTCAATTATACAAATATATATATTTTGTGCAAAAGTTTTTGAATGAAGAAAGTTTGAAAACTCTAGTTTTGAATTTCGTATCAAATATGTTCGTCACTATTCCGAGATCTAAATAAATTCTTTTGATAAAAATAACCTTAGAAATAGATAGATCTTTTCGAGTAGGTAGAAATCGATATATAATATGCAAAATTCCGAGTTAAAATGAGCAAGTTATGGCCATTTTAAGTTGAAATTTCCATTTCATACGATTTTTACGAATTCCCTAAGATAGAATTATAGAATTTGAATAGATCTTAGATGAAATACTCATGTTGGATATTTCTTTTGGTTTAGGGGTCAAGGACGAAGATTTTCCATTTCCAGAGGATTACTTCGACTCTTGGAAGAAAGCTATGGATGAGTGAGTTTCCTTTACGTTTACGTATTTGCGCATGTGCTTGTAGAATAGAGCATTACATGTTAGGAAAAGATAAAATTGATATGCATGTGGAACATTATGGGAATTATGTATGTGAATTGTTATGTGCGATCAATGAACAATAAGTGTATCGGAATCTGATTTGTGATAAATGTTCCTATGTTTGAATTGTTAAGTGTGCAAATATTGTTTGATCGCTTTAAAATGATTTAATGTTATACTAAAATCCCCATATAATAAATTGCTCATTCATATCACTTAGAATATCATTTCGAAGTTTGCTACTACTCCTCAGCGTGGGACTGGAAAGGTAAGCTGCCCAGCTACATCTTGAGGGTTAGGACGTTCGGGAATACGGCCTCAAGGTGTAGCTAAGCCGGATCGATCGCTTTGGGTATAGAAGGCCCGAGGACTAGTAGTACGGTTCGTTGGAACCCCAAGACACATGCAAACTTTAAGGAGGTCGTTCGGGGTCCAGTTCAAAGCATTCCCTAACCATCGATGGAGGGGTAAATCCATCATACATACGAAACCGGATAGTCGTATGTAATGCTTGATCATATGGTTGTTGCATTTCATATGCTTGAATTAATAAACTTGGTTGATTGCTTGTTATGAGTACTTTGCGTAAGGAATATCTCACTAAGCTAGTAATGCTTATACTCCTATAGACTTTTGACTTTGCAGGATTATCTTTTGCACCCGAGACCACCTTGATTCCCCGGGTAGAATCCTTATTTTGAGAAGCTTTTGGAGGAATTCTATTTTGAATGTTATAGAGTAGATTTCTTCTAAAATCTTCTAGCTTTATTTATTTTATCTTTAGTAGAGCCATGTTGTTAGATATTTATCGGTGGAATGCCCCTTAGAAGTTGTAAGACTTTATGTTTCTATGAATTATATTAAGTGATATTTTGTATGTTCCGCTGTCAATATCTTAAAATGCATTACTTCACCGGTCTCTCTTTGATGTGAATGTATGCCTTGTACCGATATGAAAGCTTTTAAGTGACTGATGTAGTCACTCTTAAGTTTTAATATTGCGTACGGCGGGCTGTCACGTTTAGGGTATCCGCTGGGGCGTGACAACCACATTTAGGGTACCTTCTGGGGCATGACAGTTTAAGTTGGTATCAAAGCGCAAGTTTTAGATAAAAGATAGTAGAAGAAGACTTTAAGTTAGATAGTAAGGAGTTAGAACTTAAGCTTAAGATCTGATCCTCTCATTGTTCTATTTTGATAGCTAACCTTCCCCGAAGTTAAGGAAAAATCCCAAAATTTTCGTAAGGACCCAGATGAGACCTTTGTGAACTACCGACTTAGGTTGAGAGTTTTATGTGAAGAATTTGTGTTAGTTGGAAGACCCAGAACTGCCCAAGAAATGTTTATGTTATGGAGGAAAGGTTTGAAACATTCTTTATGGAGAAACTTGCCCAAAGAACTAAGATTTGATGCCGTAAGCAAACGAAGGTGGAGTGACGTGGAGGTTATCTACGTGGTAGAAAGGATGATGGTTTTTATGTATAGAGAAACCATGCTACAAGAGATGACCTTCATCTTAAAAGGCGGAAGGAACCCGGTAGGACCCAGACTTTCGAACCTAGAGCAAGTTAGGACCCTTTTATATCTATGCACATGATGAGTTGGCAGATCACAACGACTGGCTAAAGGCAGAAGCGGAAGAACAGTTCTATTGGTATGCCGCCTACAGACGTATTGTCCCCATGCCATTGAAATGTAGCATCCAACCAAACTCCATTGGAATGCAATTAGAAGTAGTCCCAGACGTGGATTTCATCATGGAAGATGCCCAAAGAATGAAGGAAATGGAGAGACAGAAGGTGATCCTGAAGAAGACCCCAACGAAGACTCAGAACCTGAGGAAAATCCGTCTGCATCTCCTTAGGAACATAGTCCCCTGATTCCCAGTCTGGTACCTCTGCAAAGGTTGAGTTAGGACGTTCCCATGGAGACAGTTGCAAGAAATAACCAGGTGATGATCTCCGACTCAAAGGAAGAAGGAAGGAGAGATGACCAGCAATGAAGGAATGCTTTCGAACCAAGTGGATTTTTGAGAAGCAGATCTCAAACTCCTACCATAGCAATGGCACCTGAAGGAGGAAACCAAGAAGGATAGGAGACAATAAACGACACCACTCAAGGAGAAAGGACTTCCATGCATGAAGAAGTATGGCCGTCTCAGGCAAAAATCACCTCGAGGTACAGAGGAAAAAGGATGTTCGTGAGTCAGTATCTACGACAGTTTGTCAAGAAGCATAAAGGTTCCATTAGCCCAAGCATGAACCCCGACACCCTCACCGTGAGGGAGAGAAGAGCAAGGAAGGAGGAAGTGAAGAAGATGAGCACAATCGACAAGTCCAACAAGCCTTTTCCTAGGAACCGAATAGGCATATCTTTGTTATAGTGCATGAATGTTCTTACTTTTAATGTTGTGTTTTAAGTATTTCTATTTTGAACAATTATCTTTTGTTGAGAATGGTTCTAACCTTCTCAAAATATGTAAGGGTTATCATCCTCTTTTGTTTTAATGCAAGGTACTCTATGTTTGATTTAATGATTTTTGGATTTGGTTTCCTTGAATATTTTCTATGCAAAATATGATATTTCCGATCTCTTTCCAAAGATTTAAGAAGTCTAAAACTAAAGTAATTAACAGATGAGGTAGGAGAGGTAGAAGACGTGAATGACGTGACTCTAATAATGTTCCAGTTGAACCAGAAAATCCCCTAGCAGGTCAACAAGCAGCACCACCAAATCCTCTACAAAACCAACAAGGTAATGTTTAGGCTATGATCAACCAACTAACTGGTCTAGTCAACAACTTCATGTAGCATCCACAGAACATGCCACCTCCGGCTGCTAATGCACCTAAACCGACAGTTGAGGCACCTGCACCACTAGAAGCTGAGTCTCAAACTGTTCCTTTGCCAGCACCACCGCCGCTTCAACCTTACCGAAGTTCCCTACCAGACTTCATCAAGAGCAATAGATACTTTGATGGGAGTTTCGGAAAGCTAGATGAAGCGGAGGACTGGCTAGCACAGATTGAAAGATCGTTTGCTGCATATGAAGTACCCCATCATCTTTGCTTGGATTATGGCACATATATGTTAAGGTTCAATGCCAGAATATGGTGGGAATCAAAAAGTAGAGAATTGCTACCACCGGTGACCTGCGTGACCTTCCGAAGAGAATTCCTAGAAAATTACTTTCCTGAAAGTTTGAGGGTACAATACAGTGGGGATTTCCTTCACATATCTTAGAAAGGAAGGATGGTGGAACAATACGAAACGGAGTTCAGTCGTCTACTTCAATATGCACCGAAATCCTTCAAGCACAGTGAAGAATTGAAGAGGCAAGTCTTCCTGAGTGGCCTAGATGAAGTTTGATGATGCATCTGGAGGAGTTATATCTAAGGACCCTCCATGAGTTGGTTGAAAGGGCTCGCATTATAGAAGGAGCCAAGAAAGGAAAAGCAAAGCACCTAAGAAGCGAACCTTTGTGTTCGAAAAAAGGGCTAAAGATAGTTACAGCCCCAGCTTCTAGAGTAAGAAGTCTAAACCCTTCAATAGTTACAGAGGAAGTGCTAGTGGTAACAAGGAGGCATCCAAGGTCAAGGTGATATGATGGAAATGTAAGGAGGAACATTATCCGAAGAGGCATGTCACGCCCCAGAGGGTATCCTATGTAAACCCCGGTAATTCTCAGTAGCTAGGAAACCCCGGGAATTGGAAGCGAAACCCTAATCCGATCAGGTTAAGTTTAGTGAATGAAGCCTAGGAACCCTAAATCCGGCTTTCCTTCGGTTTCATAGTAAAATAAATATTATGAAGTAAATGAATTTGAATTGTTGTTCCAAAGTACATTTCAAACCTTTGAAAGTTTTAAATTCGGGAATTTTTCAATTCTGGGCCTTCCCGAGCCCAATACGGAAAAGCGTGCCGGGCCACGGATTCAGAAAAATATTCCGGAATATTCATTAGAACAGTAATTTTATAAGGATTCCAAAAATATCAATTTCATAATTTTCCGAGCTATAAAAATTACAGTTATAGCTTTTCCGTGTTTTCGGAACAACCGGTAAAGTAGATGTCTTGTCTACTATTCACAAGTACAACCTACACTACACACTACCCATATCCTATTCTTACATCCTTACAACTACTCATTTCAATTTTCTTTTCCAAGAAATTTTGTCTTTTAAATAATTATTACATTTATTACATTTTCATTTACTAAATTACAAATTTCATTTTTTTTTTTCAAAAACTCACCACACACACACACATGAGGCGCGGGCCCCTCCCTCTAATTCCCCTCTTCATTTAATTATTTTTTTTACTCCATTTAATAAAGTTAAACCTAATTTACTTGATATAATATACTAAATATTCTCTCTCTCTCTTCATTTCTTTCATTTTAACTTTGAAAAAGGAACAAAACCTCTCTTCTTCTCCTTTCTATTGCCGATCACTTCCTCCCCACTCCCTTGCCATTCAACTTTGTTTTTCCATTTCCATCTCAAGACTTCTTTGGTATGTTGATTCAAGTCTTGTTTTTCCTAGATCTTGTAATGCAAGACCATCTTGTGTATTTCCTCATTAAATCCCCATGAGCTCATGTAGGACATAGAAACACATGAACAAGAATGTCAAGCCATCACAAGACATGGATCTAATGTGTAGATGTGTTTTTGTTAAGATCTCATCTTGTTCATGCATGCAAAGTGGTGATCTTGTACATATATTGTTGTTCATGCCATGAGATTCGTGCTTTATATGTCATATATAGTAGATCTAAGGTTTAGTAGAATAACTTCATGTACATGCATGATCATAGGTTCATTTTGTTTTTATGCTTTGATGATCATAAGAATGAAGTCTTGTTCATGTATAGAGATGTTAGATAGTATATCTTAACACATAGAAGGCAAGAACATTGAAAAAGGAAGGCTTTGTTAAATATGAAAAGTTGAAAATTCGGAAGAAATGGAAACCCTACCTTAAAGACCCCAAAATCAATTTAAACTCATATTTCACAAGAAAATGAAGGGTATGTATAATAGGAATATTGAAGGAATGATTTTTAAAAGCTTGGATGAGTTTAGGCATCATAGGAATATGAAACAAGTAGTGGAGTTAAGATGAAAGATATTGGTATGTTGATCAAGGGTTAAAATTCGTAACTTAGGTTCATGCCCACAAGAACACTTAGTATTTAAGTCTAAAATGAATGTTTTATAAGATAAATGAAGTCCTTAGATAATGTATACATGAAGCTCCAATTTTTAATGCATTAGACAAGATTTTCCTTAAGAAAAATGTAAGAAAAGGAAATTTGGAAAATTCGGATTTTCACAAATAGCTTATTTAAAAACATGTTTACCAAATGAAAAATGTGAATTTTTATGCATGAATGGAGGCCATGGCTATTATAGACTTTGGGAACTTATTTTTAGATAGAAAACAAGTGGACTACAAGACTAAAAGCCAAAGAAACCCTAAGGAGTATAATGTGGAAAAATAGTCTAGAAATAACCTTTGAAAGATTTTCTAACACTTAGGAGTTCATAAGGGTTTATTACCACAAAAATTATCATGACCATGCACATATTGAGTTCATTACATGGCATGCACATTAGTAGATCATTCCTATATCATTCATGCATGAACCATCGACTAGGAACATTTCTTATCAAGAGCAAAACACATTTTCAAAAGTGGATCAATTGCGGAACAGAACTGATCCCACTGTTCCGTGGCCTTACTATTTTCAAAACTTGAAAATAATACTTGAAATAGATAGATCTTTCGAAGTAGATAGAGATCGATATAAAATTTGCGAAATTCCGAGTTAAAATGACCAAGTTATGGCCGTTTTAAGTCAGAACTTCCGCAAATAGCGAGAAATCCGAATTCAACTAGTCTAGATGTATAGTTTGATTTAGTTACATGATGAGAATCTCATTAGGATTATTCTTGCTTGGTAGGTGATCTCGAGCAGGACGACACTCTACCTCCCGACTATTATTATTAAGAAGTTTGGCGTCCAATGGCCGAGTGAGTTTACTTCCATTCTCAATTAATGCATGTGATTGTAATGTAGTGGCACTAGTGATGTAGGCAAAGATAAAAGAAATTGTATAAGCATGCTGGGGTATATGGGAATTATTTATGTTGTTGATTGTTGATATGTGAAATGGAGCTTAAGGTATATCGAAACCGGGTGTTAAGGTATTGACTGCTTTACTAGAATCTTATGATGAATGTCTGCGAATACTTGTTGGTCACTTAAAAGAATTGAACTAATGACTATTCGACTCCGACTATAAATTGAATTCATTCATGTCACGATGGGGTTGGAGCATTCGCACTGTTGGTTAATCGTGATCCATAAAACGACTTGTTGGTTAATCGTGATCCATAAAACGAATTATTATTAGTTGACCGTGAGCTTAAACGGCGTCGTACCGCAGGATTCGTTAATCTGCTAACCCGGGATGGAGGGCGCAAGTCCATCCACATATGATTTCGGATGGTCATATGTTTGATGATCACATTTTTTGATGCATACACTTGCCTGAATAATTACTTGTTTGACTGGACTATGTTTAATTGCGTTATGGAAGTATTGCTCACTAAGCTAGTTAGCTTACGCCCCATAGTTTCTATCTTTTGCAGCATGATTTTATATGGCTTAGGCGAGACAAGCCACAGCGCAGGTACCGGAGATAGGAGTTTCCCATAGAAGTTTAATTCATTCCTTTTGTATAGACTTCCATTGGAAACTAAGGACTCTGGATGACTGTAATAGACTGTTATTCTTTTGGGGGAATGCCCCTTAGATCTTGTAAACTTAAAAATTATGCGTTTTGATTTATTATCTATGGCTAATGAATGCCTCGTTAAACTGTTTAACTCCATTTGTTGAAGTATTCTATTGTCGTAAAAGAACGCTTTACATCTACTTAAGACTTCCGAAGGCCCCGGGTAGGGAACTCGAGAGTCTTACTTAGTATGTGGCGGGCTGTTACGTTTAGGATACCCTACGGGGCGTGACAGTTTAAGTTGGTATCAGAGCACTAGGTTATAAAACAAGACAATATAATTAAAAGAAACCGGACCTAGAAATCTAACTAATAGGTTAAATGGAGTTAAAACGTTTTCTTGCTGAGTCTAATTAGTAGTATTGTTTGATGTAGGTCTCTCTGGGTGAGACCAGGGAAGGGCAGGAATTTTACAAAGAGAAATGATGAAACGATGGTAGAAATAGGTTGAGGCTAAGAGAACTGTGTGAAGATTTTGCCTTAGCCGACATCCCGGACCATAGGGGAAATGTACAAGTTATGGAGGATGGGTGAGATATACCAGATGGGCTTCAGTAGTGGATCAATTGAGGTATGATCCTATGGGAAGAAGGAGCTGGACAAAGTTAGAGACAATCTATACTGTAGAGAGGATCATGGTTGATCACGGGCGTGAGCCCATGACGGGAGAAGCCACATTTATCTTGAAAGGTGGAGGAACTGAACCCCTCAGATTTTAGGGTATGGATCCCCATAGGACCCTTATATGTTTATGCTCATGATAATTATATGATCATCCTGACTGGAATCTAGCTGATGCATGGAATCACATCACCTGGCATGCGATCTATTTAGATATCCTCCTCCCCCCCCCCCCCCCCCCCCCCCCCCCCCCCCCCCCCCCCCCCCCCCCCCCCCCCCCCCCCCCCCCCCCCCCCCCCCCCCCCCCCCCCCCCCCCCCCCCCCCCCCCCCCCCCCCCCCCCCCCCCCCCCCCCCCCCCCCCCCCCCCCCCCCCCCCCCCCCCCCCCCCCCCCCCCCCCCCCCCCCCCCCCCCCCCCCCCCCCGTGTAATAGCTCCACCCCAGCTATTGATATAGGTATGCAGCTGAATGGAGCGCCTGTGATTGGAGAGGATGAAGAGGAAGAAGAGGAGGAGGATCCCGAGGAGGATCCGAACTGGGAACAAAATGAGGTACCTAGGACCCCTACCCCCTTGAACCAGAAGTGCAGGTAAACCCAGAACCCGATCAAATTATATGGGATTTTAACCGGATGTTGGAGATACCAGAGTGGGAGGGTAGAACCCGAGGTAGATTCCAGGTATGGAGAGATGTGTATGTGGAGGGTGAGAACCCACCTGTGCTTGACCTAGCAGTAGTAGAACCGAGGCCCCAGTGCCTATGGAGACTGAAAATGTGGCAGATGAGCCTGTGAGAGAGCCTGAAGTAGAGGTGAACCGCCTAGGTGAGCCCGAGATAGAGGTGAGGAAGAGGAAGTAAGCCCGCAGAGGGGCAAGGGACTGAAGAAGAAGAAGAAGAGGAAGAAAGTGAGGATCCAGGAGCCTCTAGTCCGACCCGCTAGGAAGCGGAGGATGACCACCAGGGAGTATCTTAGCTTGTTCGTCCGACAGGACGATGGTGGTTCTACCAGCAGGAGACGACTCCTAGCCCGACCCCCGAGACTCTAGTGATGATTAGAGACCGGGATGTTAGCTAACCCATAAAGTCCAAGCGGAGTCCTGATTTTCTTATTTTGTAGTAGGCAATGCGGGATGCCAATTGCCTTAGGATTTCAGGATAGTTAGTATTTTATTTGTTCTTTTTCCCTGTATTTTGTCATGTTTTCGGGAATAGGGAAATTGATTAGAATAGGAAGGGAGCTTAGCTAGCCAAATTTTGGGAACTAAAAGTTGATGTAATATTTGTATGGCTCGCTAAAGAAATGAAAAGGATCACTTTTGTTTTAAAGAAATGGATTGTGAAAAGTACGCATTCTAGTCATGATACATAAGAGAACATTAACTGCATATAGATTGCATAAGCATTCACTCATTCGCATTATTGTTGTGAAATATCAATTGGTTACCTATGTGTGGATTCTTCTATTTCCTTGTGTTCTTTTAATTATTCCTTATTTTCTTTTATGGATTGATATTTGACTCATCTTATGACTTTATGGAATTATGTATTCCTTTTTCCTTCTAAGTTTAAATTCCAGATTTCGCAACTTCTGACTTGTTATTAATCTTATTCCTTTGAAACCTAAAAACCCTAAAGATACTAAAAATCCATTAAACATTGTGTAAACAGACGAAACCGACGAACTCGGAACCAAGGACAAGGGTCTAATCCTAATGAAGCCGATCAACCGGCTATACAACAACCTGACCCCCAAGGAGTAGCACCCCAAAACCAACAGGGTGATGTACTAAATGCGATTGGGCAATTGGCCAATCTCCTGAACACTTTCATCCAGAATCAAAATCCAGTACAGAACCCACACCCAGTCAAGTGCCGGGATTCAGCACCACATCCGCCGCCCGCAGATCATCGGGAAATGACTGCGGAGGCACCTGCTCCACAAGAGGAGCATTCCTATAATGTGCAGTTGCCGCCACCCCCGCCATATAGGAGACCCCACCGAAGCTCTTTACCGGACTTCATTAAGAGCAACCGGTACTTTGATGGGTCATTCGGCAAGCCGGATGAAGCTGAGGATTGGTTGGCTCAAGTGGAACGTTCTTTTGCTGCATACGAGATCCCACCTTATTTGCAGCTAGAATATGGGACGTATATGTTAAGATACAATGCTCGAGTCTGGTGGGACTCCAAGAGAAGGAATTTGACCTCCCCGGCCACCTGGGAGACCTTTCGCCGGGAATTCTTGAATAATTATTTTCCCTCTAGCTTGAGGGTGAAGTATAGTGCGGATTTCCTTCATGTAAAGCAGAAAGGGAGAAGTAGAGCAATATGAAACTGAGTTTGTTCACTTGCTGCAGTATGCCCCTGAATCTTTCAGGGATAGTGAGGAATTAAAGAAGCAGGTATTTCTGGGAGGCTTAGACGAGGAACTGCGAATCAAGCTGGAAGAGTTCGGAGTAAGAACCTATCCGAGATGGTAGAAAAGGCTCGGGTCATTGAAGGGGCTAGGAAAAGGAAGTATCAGGAGCCGAAAAGAGAGTATTCGGGAAGAGGCCGTTTGATGCCTCGAGCTCAGGGTTCAAAGGTAAACGGTACAGGCCGTACCAAGGGTTTAAAGAGGAGTCTAGCAGCAAGCCGACCCAGTTCAAGACCAATGTCACATGTTGGAAATGTAAGGGGACACATGCACCTAGGCAATGCCCGCAGTTGAGGAACAAGTGCTACTTTTGTGGCGATGCTGGCCACATGGTTTTTACGTGCCCGAAGAAACTGGCAGTAACTTGCTTCATTTGCAAGGAAAAAGGGCACTTAGCTTCCGAATGTTCACAACGAAAGAGCGTGGCCACCCGACCCTTCGGAGCCTCGAGTAATACCAACCCCTTGAGGTCTGGTAACAAGAGCGGAAGTCGAGCAGCTTCCGCGATGCAGGGATGAGGCTGTACAATTGGAAGGCCAATGGATGGTGGAAGAAGACGAAGATGAGGAAGTGGAGTTGGCAGCTTTGGATCAAAGCGAGAATGTTGATGGCGGCCTGGTGACAGGTTAGTAACGGAAACCCTCCTAAGTTGAAATTAAGTTGTTTAATTGATTATTGTTTAAATGAAATTGTATATATTATGGAAAGCTGGAAGTAGAGCCCTATGTGGATAGCCTTAAGAATATTTTAAGGTTCATATGTGATGGGTGTTTGTTGACCTCAGGACACATACAAGTAAATAGCGTGGAAGCCTATGCTTTGTTTGACACGGGAGCGACCCACTCGTTCATCACCTATAGTTTGGCCAACCGACTCGGATTGCCCATAGCCACAACCACGGTTAGCTTGAGGATTAAGACCCCCACGGGGAGTGTTGTGTCGACCCGAGATCTGATAAAAGACTGTCCATTGGAATCCTTGTCGCCACTCCAAAAGTGATTAATTGTGTTGGAAATGAATAAATACGAAGTTATCCTCGGGATGAATTGGCTAAGTAGAGTAAAGGCAATAGTGGATTGCCAAAGAGGACTGTATGTTTTTATGATCAATCGGGAGAAAAAGTAGAATTTATGGGAGAGGCCTTAGTCCCAAGAAGGTTTGATCTAAGCTCGTTCGAGTTGATGATGGAGGATGAGGAGATGATACCGATTGAGGTGTCTTGGATGAAGGGGAAACCGTGAGGAAAAGAATATTCCAGTGGTGAATGAATACTTGGATGTGTTCCCAGAAATTTTGCCGGGATTACCGCCAAGAAGAGAGATCGACTTTGAGATTGTGTTGGCTCCAAATACCGAACCGATATCTAAAGCGCCATACCGGATGGCACCGGCTGAGTTGAAGGAGCTAAAGACGCAGTTACAAGAACTTCTGGACCAGAAATTTATAAGACCAAGTGTGTCGCCATGGGGCGCACCCGTCTTGTTTGTGAAGAAGAAGGACGGATCGATGAGATTGTGTATCGACTACCGGGAATTGAATAAGGTGACTGTCAAAAATCGATATCCCTTGCCAAGAATCGACGATTTGTTTGACCAGCTGCAAGGAGCTTGTGTGTTCTCACGTATTGACTTACGTTCGGGGTATCATCAGCTAAGGATTAAGCCTGAGGATGTGCCTAAGACAGCTTTTCGTACTCGTTATGGGCACTACGAGTTTCTGGTAATGTCATTTGGACTGACTAATGCAGCTGCATTTATGGACTTAATGAATAGAGTCTATAAGCCGCTTTTGGATAAATGTGTGATAGTCTTTATAGACGACATCCTCATATATTCAAAGACCAAAGAGCAACATGAGGAGCATCTCCGTTTGGCATTGCAAACCTTACGAGATAACAAGCTGTACGCCAAGCTGTCCAAGTGTGACTTTTGGTTAGACAGGATATCCTTCCTCGGACATGTGGTAACGGGTGATGGGATATCAGTTGATCCCGAAAAGATCAAGGCGATAGTGGATTGGAAGCCACCACAAACAGTTACTGAAGTAAGGAGTTTCTTGGGATTGGCTGGCTACTATCGCAAATTTGTGAAGGATTTTTCAAGATAGCTAAGCCGCTGACTCAATTGACTCAAAAGAACGAAAAATTCATTTGGACAGACAAGAGAGAACAAAGTTTTCAGGAACTAAAGCGACGACTGGTCTCGGCACCGATTTTGGTTTTACCAGATCCGGAAAAGTCTTACACGGTACATAGTGATGCTTCAAGAAATGGTCTTGGATGCGTCTTGATGCAAGAACGGAAGGTCATTGCGTATGCTTCTCGGCAATTGAGACCGCATGAGCAGAATTACCCTACGCATGATTTGGAACTAGCTGCAGTTGTCTTTGCCTTGAAGTTATGGCGACATTATCTGTATGGACAACGGTGTGAGATATACACAGATCATAAAAGCCTTAAATACCTGTTCACACAGAAGGAGTTGAACATGCGGCAAAGGAGGTGGCTGGAATTAATAAAAGATTATGACCTGGGGATAAATTACTGTCCAGGGAGAGTAAATGCAGTCGCGGATGCCCTAAGTCGGAAGAATCACGGGGAGTAGCCGCTTTGATTACAAGCCAGAAGGAGTTGATTAAGGAATTTGAGAAATTAAGGATCGAGTTCATAGATCGAAGTGCTGAGCTTGAGATATCTAACTTGGTGCTGGAACCAACCCTCGTAGAAAGAATCAAAGAAGCACAGAGGTATGACGAAGTGATACAAAAGATAAAAAGGGAAACCCAAGCGGGAAAGTACCTTGACTTTGCCGTGGATGAGGAAGACGTGATCCGATGAACGGAAGGCTGTGCGTACCAGAGGATGAGGAGTTGAAGAAGGAAATAATGAGTGAGGCACATAACTCCGGGTATACCATGCATCCGGGAGGCACCAAAATGTACCAAGATTTGAAAAGTTGCTATTGGTGGAATGGATGAAGCGAGATGTGGCAGATTATGTAATGAAGTGCGCAGTATGCCAACAGGTGAAGGTAGAGCACCAGAGACCGGGCGGATTGCTAAAGCCCTTACCCATTCCTGAATGGAAGTGGGATCAAATATCCATGGATTTTGTTTGTGGCTTTCCCAAGACTCCATCGGGTTGTGATGCAATATGGGTAATAGTGGATCGGTTAACTAAGTCGGCGCATTTCCTACCCATAAATATGACCTATTCAATGGAAAGGTTAGCCAAGATTTATATCAGAGAGATCGTAAGATTACATGGCATACCTGCAGGGATCATCTCAGATAGAGACCCGAGATTTGTGTCCAAGTTTTGGACGAGCTTGCAGAAGAGCTTGGGTACTAAATTGCATTTCAGTACGGCTTACCATCCTCAGACCGACGGACAGTCTGAGCGGACGATCCAAACCCTAGAAGACATGTTAAGGGCGTGTGCCCTGGAATTCAAAGGGAATTGGGATAGTCATGTACACCTAATCGAGTTTGCCTATAATAACAGCTATCACTCCACTATCCAGATGCCTCCGTATGAAGCTTTGTATGGACGGCGTTGTAGGTCCCCTTTGTTTTGGGATGAGTGGAAAAGGTAGCAATTGGGCCGGAATTGGTACAGGAAGCCGCGGATAAGTGAGGTTGATTCAGCGGAAAATGAAGGAAGCCCAGGATCGACAAAAGAGCTGGGCAGACTTGAAAAGACGGAGCTTGAATTTAAAGTGGGTGATCATGTGTACCTGAAGATAAACCCGATTAAAAGTATCAAGAGGATGCGTACACAAGGGAAATTAAGCCCGAGATACATTGGACCTTTTGAGATCTTGGAAAGAGTCGGAGACCTGGCGTATCGGCTAGCCCTACCACCTAATTTGTCCGGGATTCACAATGTGTTCCATGTGTCAGTTTTGAGGAGATATGTTGCCGACCCAGAAGGATTCTGGAATTGGAACCAATCCAGTTGAAGGAAAACCTGACATATGAAGAACACCCAGTAAAGATATTGGATAAGAAAACTCAAAGGCTACGAAACAAAGACATTCACTACGTGAAAGTGTTATGGAGGAATCATGCCTTTGAAGAAGCAACCTGGGAAGCGGAAGATGAAATCCGGAGAAAGTACCCCGAGATATTTGAAGGACAAGGTACGTCAGTTCCGTTTTGAGGACAAAACTTTATTTAAGGTGGGGAGGTTGTAAACCCCGGTAATTCTCAGTAGCTAGAAACCCCGGATTGGAAGCGAAACCCTAATCCGATCAGTTGAGTTTAGTGAATGAGCCTAGGAACCCTAAATCCGGCTTTCCTTCGGTTTCATAGTAAAATAAATATTATGGAGTAAATGAATTTGAATTGTTGTTCCAAAGTACATTTCAAACCTTTGAAAGTTTTAAATTCGGGAATTTTTCAATTCCGGGCCTTCCCGAGCCCAATTACGGAAAAGCGTGCCCCGGGCCACGGATTCAGAAAAATATTCCGGAATATTCATTAGAACCGTAATTTTATAAGGATTCCAAAAATATCAATTTCATAATTTTCCGAGCTATAAAAATTACAGTTATAGCTTTTCCCGTGTTTTCGGAACAACCGGTAAAGTAGATGTCTTGTCTACTATTCACAAGTACAACCTACACTACACACTACCCATACCCTATTCTTACATCCTTACAACTACTCATTTCAATTTTCTTTTCCAAGAAATTTTGTCTTTAAATAATTATTACATTTATTACATTTTCATTTACTAAATTACAAATTTCATTTTTTTTTCAAAACTCACACACACACACACACATGAGGCCGGCGCCCCTCCCTCTAATTCCCCTCTCATTTAATTATTTTTACTCCATTTAATAAAGTTAAACCCTAATTTACTTGATATATATACTAAATATTCTCTCTCTTCTTCATTTCTTTCATTTTAACTTTGAAAAAGGAACAAAACCTCTCTTCTTCTCCTCTATTGCCGAGCACTTCCCTCCCCACTCCCTTGCCATTTCAACTTTGTTTCTTCTCCATTTCCATCTCAAGACTTCTTTGGTATGTTGATTCAAGTCTTGTTCTTCCTAGATCTTGTAATGGCAAGACCATATCTTGTGTATTTCCTCATTAAATCCCCATGAGCTCATGCTAGGGACATGGAAACACATGAACAAGAATGTCAAGCCATCACAAGACATGGATCTAATTGTAGATGTGTTTTTGTTAAGATCTCATCTTGTTCATGCATGTAAAGTAGTGATCTTGTACATATATTGTTGTTCATGCCATGAGATCCATGCTTTATATGTCATATATAGTAGATCTAAGGTTTAGACATTCATAACTTCATGTACATGCATGATCATAGGTTCATTTTGTTTTATATGCTTTGATGATCATAAGAATGAAGTCTTGTTCATGTATAGAGATGTTAGATAGTATATCTTCACATAGAAGGCAAGAACATTGAAAAAGGAAGGGCTTTGTTAATATGAAAAGTTGAAAATTCGGATGAAATGGAAACCCTACCTTAAAGACCCCAAAATCAACTTTAAACTCATATTTCACAAGAAAAATGAAGGGTATGTATAATAGGAATATTGAAGGAATGATTTTTAAAGCTTGGATGAGTTTAGGCATCATAGGAATATGAAACAAGTAGTGGAGTTAAGATGAAAATATTGGTATGTTGATCAAGGGTTAAAATTCGTAACTTAGGTTCATGCCCACAAGAACACTTAGTATTTAAGTCTAAAATGAATGTTTTATAAGATAAATGAAGTCCTTAGATAATGTATACATTGAAGCTCAATTTTTAATGCATTAGACAAGATTTTCCTTAAGAAAAATGTAAGAAAAGGAAATTTGGAAAATTCGGATTTTCACAAATAGCTTATTTAAAAACATGTTTACCAAATGAAAAATGTGAATTTTTATGCATGAATGGAGGCCATGCTATTATAGACTTTGGGAACTTATTTTTAGATAGAAAACAAGTGGACTACAAGACTAAAAGCCAAAGAAACCCTAAGGAGTATAATGTGGAAAAATAGTCTCTAGAAATAACCTTTGAAAGATTTTCTAACACTTAGGAGTTCATAAGGGTTTATTACCACAAAAATTATCATGACCATGCACATATTGAGTTCATTACATGGCATGCACATTAGTAGATCATTCCTATATCATTCATGCATGAACCATCGACTAGGAACATTTCTTAAGAGCAAAACACATTTTCAAAAGTGGATCAATTGCAGAACAGAACTGATCCCACTGTTCCGTGGCCTTACTATTTTCAAAACTTGAAATAATACTTGAAATAGATAGATCTTTCGAAGTAGATAGAGATCGATATAAAATTTGCGAAATTCCGAGTTAAAATGACCAAGTTATGGCCGTTTTAAGTCAGAACTTCCGCAAATAGCGAGAAATCCGAATTCAACTAGTCTAGATGTATAGTTTGATTTAGTTACATGATGAGAATCTCATTAGGATTATTCTTGCTTGGTAGGTGATCTCGAGCAGGACGACACTCTACCTCCCGACTATTATTATTAAGAAGTTTGGCGTCCAATGGCCGAGTGAGTTTACTTCCATTCTCAATTAATGCATGTGATTGTAATGTAGTGGCACTAGTGATGTAGGCAAAGATAAAAGAAATTGTATAAGCATGCTGGGGTATATGGGAATTATTTATGTTGTTGATTGTTGATATGTGAAATGGAGCTTAAGGTATATCGAAACCGGGTGTTAAGGTATTGACTGCTTTACTAGAATCTTATGATGAATGTCTGCGAATACTTGTTGGTCACTTAAAAGAATTGAACTAATGACTATTCGACTCCGACTATAAATTGAATTCATTCATGTCACGATGGGGTTGGAGCATTCGCACTGTTGGTTAATCGTGATCCATAAAACGACTTGTTGGTTAATCGTGATCCATAAAACGACTTGTTGGTTAATCGTGATCCATAAAACGAATTATTATTAGTTGACCGTGAGCTTAAACGGCGTCGTACCGCAGGATTCGTTAATCTGCTAACCCGGGATGGAGGGCGCAAGTCCATCCACATATGATTTCCGGATGGTCATATGTTTGATGATCACATTTGTTTGATGCATACACTTGCCTGAATAATTACTTGTTTGACTGGATTATGTTTAATTGCGTTATGGAAGTATTGCTCACTAAGCTAGTTAGCTTACGCCCCCATAGTTTCTATCTTTTGCAGCATGATTTTATATGGCTTAGGCCGAGACAAGCCACAGCGCAGGTACCGGAGATAGGAGTTTCCCATAGAAGTTTAATTCATTCCTTTTTGTATAGACTTCCATTGGAAACTAAGGACTCTGGATGACTGTAATAGACTGTTATTCTTTTGCGGGGGAATGCCCCTTAGATCTTGTAAACTTTAAAAATTATGCGTTTTGATTTATTATCTATGGCTAATGAATGCCTCGTTAAACTGTTTAACTCCATTTGTTGAAGTATTCTATTGTCGTAAAGGAACGCTTTACATCTACTTAAGACTTCGAAGGCCCCGGGTAGGGAACTCGAGAGTCTTACTTAGTATGTGGCGGGCTGTTACGTTTAGGATACCCTACGGGGCGTGACATCCTAAACGTGGCAATCCGCCACATATAATATTAAAGCTAATGAATGACAACTTTAGTCATGCAGGAGCTTCGATATCACATGCAAAGCGTGCTTCCAAGATAGTAGGAGACTCACAAGGGGTATTACATTTAAGTAGATAATAAAAGCAAGCAATAACTTATATAAATAAATCTTAGGGGCATTCCCCCGCTTTAGAATTTTTTCAACAAAATAATAGCAACTATAACATAAGCCTACTATAGAGATTTTCCTAGAAGCCTATGTTCAAAACTTAAATACATATAGCTTCTCCCAAAAACTTCTAGTAGCTTAAACTCGTACCTGGTATACGGGGCTCCTTGGGACCAACCAAAGGTAATCATACTGTAATATAAAGCTATAAGGGTATAAGCAAATCTAGCTTAGTGAGATAATTCTATCTATAAGACATTTCCATAATTCAAACAAGTATTTAAATCAATCATATGAGAGTGCACCAATCATATGAACAAACAAAATACACATGATTAATCGGAAATCAAGTGTAGCATGGATTTTACGCCCTCCATGTCGAGGGTTGGGAGGTTACAGGCCCTTACGACTATTAATATTTGCAGATTTACCGGCTCCTGCTTGCCTTATAGACTTCCTGCTCCTACTAGCCTATGTAGACTTTCCGGCTCCTACTAGCCTATGTAGACTTTCCGGCTCCTACTAGCCACCACTACCATTTCCTCGTTTCCCCATACGAAGAATAGTAGTGAAATAAATGTGACTAATAATTATGATATGCATGAATTAATTTCAATATATATTTAACCAAATAATGTTTAGTTCAAGTTGAAGGTGATCGACATAATTTTCATCATATCAATACAAGGATCACAATTTATTTATCAAACATTCTTTCGATATTCTTAACTTATATTCAACCAATCATAATTTCAAATCACACAAACAATATTGATTTATCTTTTTCTTAATTGCTAGTGCTACTACTTACAAGCACAAAACAAGGAAATGTAACTTAGTAAAGGATTAACTCACTCCATGTCGGTAGATCCTAATCGAAGTAATCTTCCAAAAAAGTGATCTCGGGTCCTTCTCCACCTAAACAAGATGAAACACCCAAAATGAGTCTTTCATGAAATCTCTATTCTTGAAGATTTTAAATCTTTCTCAAAATCGCGGTAAAATCGTATAAGAAGAAATTTCAACTTAAAATGGTCATAACTTGCTCATTTTAACTCGGAATTTCGCATATAATATACCGTTTTCTACCTATTCGAAAAGATCTATCTATTTCTAAACTTATTTTCATCAAAATAAGTCGTTTGGGCTTTGAAAAAGTGGCGGACAGATTCACCACGAATTTTTATAAACTTGTTTTCTTTCTTTTATTCAAAGCTCATTTTGAAAAGATAGATGTTATAACAATTTGTAAAACCTTTGAAATGTATATACATACATTTATTGACTCATATCAAATGTATGAAGTTTAATGACGTTGTCTCAAATAAAAGTAAAATCTTTTAAATATATTTGGGAAGTGAGAGCTTTTGAAATATTCCTTTTTATTTTGCTTTGAAAATATCTTAAGTTATTTTAAATTAGTATTTTCTTTTCGTAAATTTAATTTCCGTAATCTCTTTAAATTCCTAAGGAATGATTGTATTTTCTAAGCTTAGTTTCCAACTTTTCCTTTGAAAGTAATAACAATTCTATGTTTGGAGAAATAATTCTTTGTTTCTTGAGATCATTTCATTTTGATGAAAAGAATTTCTAATACTTGATAAAAAGTGAAGTTTTAGTAAAACTTTTGTTTATTTCAAAAAGTTCCTTTCTATGTATGTTTATGAGCTCCTCTAGATTTCTTAAAAAAAGTTTGTTTAAGAAAATTACTTCTCATTTCTAGAAAAGAATTCTTTATTTTTAAGAAGACATTTCCTCATTTATTTTTTGTTAAGACAAAGCCATTATGTTCATGCATGAATATGAATCATAAAGTTATGTAAACATAAAGAAACATAATAACTTGAAAGAATAGGCTAATAAAGAAATAAATCAAGTATTGAAACCTTAACTTCATCAAGGTATCCCGGGATTAAGAAAAACTAGTCCCAAAAAGAAAAAGAAAATGTTTTGACTTGATGAGGACAAGTCTAAAACTAGAAAGACTAGTCTTAAAAACAATATGAAAGTAAATAAATTGCAATGAAGTAAATAAATTGCATGGAAAGTAAATAAATTGCAAAACAAATGAGCTTATATGCTCTAAATGATATATATAGCTACATAGATATGTTAGATAGTTATAAATATAAAAGCAACAAAAAGGAATTAGATCATGAACAAAAACAAAATATGAACCTATTGTTGCTTTCTTTAACCTTCATGGTTTAAAAAACACACACTAAGCTTATACTAAGTAGATGAACATAAAGAAGACATGAAGAAAATAAAATTACCTAAAAGAACTAAACTAGAGAGAACTTCTTGGGAGGAAATTCTTGAAGAGTTTTTGAGATAGTAACTTTAGTAGAAGAAAGGTATGAAAGAAGTGGAAGTAAGAGGGGGTATTTATAGGAAAATGTGGAAGATAATTTGTGTTAATTAAATAAATTAAAAATAAAACAAATTGGGAAGAAAGAGAGAGGGGGTCGGCGCAATTAGTGTAGGAGAGAGGGAGTGAGTTTTATTTTTTTGTATTTTTGTTAATTAAAAGTAAGATATGAAAGATGTGAAGTTGTATTGGAAATGAAAATGTGTAAAAAATAGAGGTATGGGTTGTAAGAAAAAGTAGAGATAGATAAATACTGTAGAATAGTAGTAAATAGTGTAATGTAAAGTAGACATGGCAATTTAAGTACCGGTAGTAAGAAAATACACGTATAAATACGCTATCTGATATTTTTAGCTACTGAAAAATTATGAAATTGATATTTTTGAAAATCTTATATTTTTACAAGTCTAACGGTATATTCGGAATATTTTTACTATTCCGAGCCCCGAAACACGTTTTTCAAGAACTGTGTCCGATCGGGTTCAAAACGAGTTATGGTTTTACTAAACTGATCATTTTAAGCTTTCTTGGATAATTACGAACTATTCTATCACCTAAACTCTTTCTTACTCTCCTAAGGTTTTTAAACAGGAATGCCGGATTTAAGCGGTTATGGTAAATTAGGGTTTTGTTGACTTTAAAAATCCGGTTGACTTCTAATTAGGGTTTAATCTTTAAATTGATTACAAAACTTCGGAGGTTTACAGGTATGGATTCTTGATGAGTTACTTGACAAGTGGAATGATAGGATTGTTAGATTATTATCTATATCCTAAAATATAAAATATTATTATGATATTTGTATTTTGATAAGGGTCTTATTGTGTGCCCATGGTTTTATGATGAGATACTTAAAACTCTTCATTTGAAATACTTGATGGTATGGGTATTATCATATATAATAGTTTACTCATAGGAGTAGCCTATTTGGAAATTGTTTTGAGATGTATTTTCTTGCTACAAATTCAAGTCGTTTTCAAAAACCAGTTTAGCGATTTCAAAATCTAATGTTTGTTTAAGAACGATCACGATAAATTGTAGATTAGGTTAGCCTTAGCGTATAATGTGTAAGTACTATACACGGCAGTTGGACATACCTTGACCTAATTCGGGGTATGACAATTATTTTTTAGAAAACGCTCATAGACTAATATAACTTAAATTAGAGTTGTCCCTAATTTTATTTTTCCCAACGTAGGTTGGTTGCAGCTTTGAGTAATTCTTTTTTCATTTCTTTTCAAATGGATTTTAAAAAATTTTCAAAATATTTTTTAAATATTTCTTTAATTGTGTTGAGTCCTCACATTAAATGAGTTGGGCTTAATATGAGTCCAATTAAAGAAAAAGGAAATTTTCAATCTCGACAAACCCTTTAAATTTTGTTAGGATATCTCCTTAATAGTTTTGATGATAATAAAAAAAAAAAAAACTAAATATATATAATCAATTTAATTAATGTGCAAACTATGTAACAAGATATGCTAGATTATATGTCAGAAGCATTGCCAGAACCTCTATTAGAACCTATGTTAGATACTTTGCTAGAACTTTTGCAAGAGACTTTAAACAGACAATAAAAGTTTTTACAAGAATGACATGAGGATTTTACTTTATTAAAGAACAAGTTTTTTTCTTAATGAAGACCCAGCTCCACTCATTAGATGAATTTAGGTAATGCACCTAATATGTTCCACTCAATGAGGATTTAAAATCCATGACAATAAGCTATGTAATAAGCTCAAAACTTACAGCTTCTAACAAGTCCTTCAAGAAATTTATTTGAAGACATATCTATTCGAATATGAAGATATCAAATGAAATAGTTAAAGACAAAGATAAGCTTTATCAAGATAGCCATTGTGATAATATGGATAATATATGCGCTACAACAATTTTCCAAATTTTATGGAGCTACATATTTGCAATTAAAAACATTTTCTAGAAATTTGTAGAAGTTTTAATTTTCAAAATGTTTATGAAGTAAAGGCAGCAATAGATTGAAGAATAGATAAAGAAATTATACTCAACATATCAAGATAACCATATGTGGATTTTATAGGATATCATCAAGCTTTCACATGTTGAAAATTTAATCGAATAAGATTTGTTATTTCAAAGATATTTCTCAAGAAGAAGTTGGGATTCTTTCAAGAAAGTCGTTATACAGAAAAATTATATAAGAAACGAAGTTCAGTTTTTATTTATTTTTAAGATACTTGCGCTCATAATTCTTAGCTCAATATTGCTATACTTACATTTGATATAACTTTCATCAGAAGCAACTTACGTTTCATTTTACATTACGATTTGCACTTAAACTTTTGATAAATCAATTGTATCTCTTTGAAACTATCCTTACTCTTTTCTTTGAGAGTTAGATTGAGAGGAGTACTCTAATATCTTGTAGTTTTGTAATTAGCTTAGGTATGAGGTTTATGAGACATAACAAGATAGCATTGGTGCTTGTAATCTCATGATTGATTTTGTATTAGTGGAATGACTGGTGTAGACAACCAGATCCCCAATAGCAAAGGTGGAAAAGATGACTGACTCACGAGGAGGAACACCTATAAACCTTCCTTTTTTACTTTTTGCACTTTAATTTATTTCTTAATTACATTGCATAAATTCCTTTATTTAAGTATGGAAAAATTAAAAAAACAATTGATAAAGTTTCCAATAACAAACAATTCTTCCCTCCCCTCTTATTTGTTAAGTGGGATCTCCAATTTTTTTTATACTAAATTCTTTTATAGTCGATTTAATTTTGATATTAGTAGCAGTATGATCCTGTCTCTTGTGTAACTTTTTTCATTTTTTCTTCTACTTCATTTTTTTCCCTTTTCATTCTAAATAAATTTCTTAGTAAATTATTGCATAAAAGATTTAAATAAAATAAACAACAAAATTGAGCTTGCGACTTAAGGGTTTTCTAAAACTTCTTTTAAATGCTGTCAGCACATGTTCAACGGAGGCTAAATTTATATCATATTGAAGTTACGCGACTGTATACAAACTAGAATCCAACGAAAAGAACAAACTAAATTTTCACTTCATAGTGAACAAAGATGTGGCTTTCCTATGGCATAAAAAATATATTGCCGTATAATTACATGTAAAGAAAGTACTACAGAACCTGAACTCCTTTTCATTTTCCTCTGAAGAACGTACAGCATTATCATCAATACTAGTTAAAGGTATATATCATGGCATGGTGCCATCATCATGCCTGCCTATATATACAGCTGTGGCTACGCTTCGAAGAGACCCCCAAGGCCAAAACTAAAAGACGGTCATTTTCTTAATTGTCGGTCATTTTCTTAATTGTCTACATCAGGGTTTCTTAGCAAGAAACATGTCGCCCCCATGGTTTGCTACTTATGGAAATTTTTTTGGCATCAAAAGCACACATAACCATCTCTATTATCTACTTCCATTTTCACTCGACATATTGCATTTGTATTGATTAAAAAGTAAATTAAAGAATTACTTTTATCCCTTTTTTTTCCTTTTTGTGAGAAAAAATATAGATATGTGATAAGCGCCACATATAGTTTAACTGTTTACGCTTATTTATTAATTAAATATAAAAGCAAAAGTCCTTTTCCAGAATTCCACAACCGAAAGAAGGGAATTTCACAAACCAAGCGGATAAATTGAAGCATAAAATCATATCAAAATTCAAAACAGATTTAAATTCTGGAAAATTCTATGATTGGGACATTTTCTTTTGTAAGAACCCGTTTCCAAGAACACCATCATCAAACTATTGCAATACTATTATATTAACTTCTACGATGAGATGATAAGCTGAACATCCTTACCAAGGCATCTTTTCATGCAAATTCAAGTAGCGTATGATATATATATATAAATATATATGAACAGATATTAAACCTCATTCCTCTGCTACTAACCAGAGTCTTAGCAGTATAAGGGTTATTTTATTTTATTTTAATTTTACCATTACAATAAAAGAGGAATTCGAATTTAAATATATTTTATTTGAGAAAATGAGAAAATATACCACTAACCTATAAGATGAAACATAAGTTTGGCTTGACGAAGAAAGCAGCGCAATGAAAAACACACCAAAACAAATTACGTAAAAAGGAAAAAAAAAAAATAGGGCTTTATCGTGTCAAAATTTTAAAATAAATTAAAAATAAGGAGTTGATGCTGTATAAGATTCGTAAGACGTACAGATCTGTTTGAAGGGTGTATTTTTCATCTGTATTTATATCTTTTTTAAAATGATATGTGTAAAATTATTCGATTTATATTTATATTTTATCTATATTTTATTAATTTGATTTTTTAATGAGAAATGATAATTTTTTTTTATCTGTATCTAATTTTTCATAAATAATTTGTTAAAAAAATTAAAAAAAATCTGTATCTATAACTGCTAACAAATAAACAAACTCATATTTGTGATTGGAAACACGACGAGGGCAATTGATAATATCTATATCCCTAACATCTTCAGCACTGATTTTATGAGATCGATCGCACCGAGCTAATCACAACACCTTGATTTTCTGCTTTTTTTTTTTAAAAAAAAAAGAAATTGAATTAAATTGAATCAAACTCTGTTTGGACCGTTGCGATGTGGGGCGTGCGACGATTGCGAAGTACCTTAATAATTTCAATGGCGATGACTTAAAAAACAAAAGCCTTTATCGGTACACGCTTAGATGGTTGTACCTGTCTGGACACATGTTTATGTTTCAGAATTTCTCAGATGTACATTAAAAATCAAATATCGCAATCGCATGAGATGATTTTTTTAGTTATCTTCAGCGGAGATGCTCTTAACTTTTCATATTTTTGAGCTATCCCTTTTGCAAAATCCGTGAAACCATGCACAGAAATGGTCCCCAGTTCACTCTACTAGCCTCTAACCTCTTTTTACTCTAGCTCCTACTTGTTGCCAGTTATGGGGAGAGAGAGAGAGAGAGAGAGGGGGATGGATGTGTATTATAAAAGTCCCCTACTCATGGCCCAACCTAAAAGTTATTAATGCCCTTACAAGATATAGATATAGAAATCACTCACTAAACTCTCTATAAACTGCATGCTCGTAGACCTGGCGTGACTATATTCAATTTGCATCTCCAGGGACCACACTTCCATTTTTTATGTGTTGTTATTTAGCGGTAATTAGGATCTTTCCTCAACCAACTAGGTATACTTTTATTCTTATACCTTAAGTTGAAAATACAACTTGGTTGTAGGTTTGCCTTGTATAAATTTCTGGCAACCGGTGGCCAGTTGTCGCATTTTAGTAATCAAAGCAAAATATAAGTATGTCTTTGTTAAGTAAGAGCATAATCATATTATACATAACACCTAACCAACCATGTTGATTGGATAATGAAAATTATGGAACAGTATAACCTACACCTCAACTTATTCTCATAAGTTATATTTGCGTATTCGGGATTTTTTTTTTTTCTTTGGTATCTACTTGTAAAACATTTAGAATATAATAATAAGTGAAAAAAAAATGCTATCTTTGTACAATCGAATTCTTAGTTCCACTAAAAACGTAAGAAACATGTAGACAATCAAAAACAAAAAGAAACATCAAGGTAGCAGGTTGAATAATCTTAAATCAATGGTCGTACTTTTGGTGTTATAATGTGTATATAGAAGTATAAAGCTGATGTTAGAAGGTAAATGATTAATCTTTATTATGGCAAAAGTGTGCACGTATGAATGCCTATTATATATTACTTAAAACTTGCTCATATAAAATGAAAACACTAATGGGTTAGCATCGTTAAAAATTTGTCTTAAGATGTTAATATTACAAAAATGTAACTAAAAAATTTACAGCTTTTATATGATATTCTATAACACAAATTATGTAAGGTAAAAAATTTATAGTGTTTTCATGATATCATAGGATAGATTTCGGTTCTAGAATATAAAAACTTATCCACATAATAAATATGGGAAAAGTCTCATCCTCTATTCATTACCCATAAATAATGAGATGGAGTTGTAAAAATGGTAGAAAAGGAGTCGTAATAAGCCCAATTATTTCAAAGATCATGAAATGCAAAGCGGAGTAGTCAATGTGACTTATGCATACACATGTAGTTCTTAAACATACTAGATCAGCAAAATAACTGAAGAAATAGTTAAGATGGTTACATAATAAATAGAGGCAAACAGAAAATATAAATAGGAGAACTTAGAATGAAAATAGTAGCTAGACTTGTATACCCTTGATTTTCCCTTTTTTCTTCCTCGTCTCTTTCTTGGAGCACACTGATAGCTCAAATATCAGTAAGACCTCTTTCTTTTTTATTTCTCATTCTCACATAAACAACCAAACCCTAGATACTGTAACATCACATAAATAGAGAAAATAATATCATCGGAAATAACCATCATTCATGATTCTTACCTTGTTTACATTTTTGAATAGTAGTGTGACCAAGAGTAATCGAGAATTGATGAAACCCCAATTTTCTTTTCTCTAGAATTTGTGCAGCCATTTGAAGAGAGAGAGAAGAAGAAAGATAAAGGTGTCGAAGGATATGTTGTAGTACGACACTAGGATGTGGTATGTTTGTTCTTTTCTTACAAAGTAATAGGTTGTATTGTAGGGTTTTTCTCGATGGGCCTTTCAATTTGTAATTGGACATCTTTAAGTGGACTCTATTATTTCTTGTAGGGCTTTATAATTGAATTGAATTGAGCTATTCAAAACTTTTGGTGGAAAAATCCTTGTCAATGTAGTTTAAATTTGTAAAAACTCGTTCTCAACTACTACGAAAGACAACTAGGCAGCGAACCTATCGAATCGTAGTATAGTGTTAAGTCGAGGTCGTCCACGGGGAAGGGAATAAGTACTAGTAATTGCTCAATTTCTACTATTCAGCGATAAGAGAATCGATTGTGGAATTATAGACTAAAAACTATTAATTTTAACAAAACTAGCAGCAAGAACACCGTTGAACATAAAGCGAGTTTTAGAATCAGAAACAACACGATCTAGATCTTGTTTTTTTCATTTACTTTCATCATGTGAATCACAGAACATTAAAGATAATCCCGAATTAAGTTCTTACACCATTGAGTTCCTTATACAAATCAACAATCCTCTCGAATATATCAATTTATCTAGTCTTAAATCGATTAATTTAGAATCTCTCCTCAATTAATTACAATCTAAGACCGCATTAAGATCAAGAACTCATCGAAAACATATGGGAATGGGAGATCCTTGTAATCTATCTCTAGAATCACAATCGAATCCCTTCAAATTGCATAGATCTATCCATGAAAGCGATTTCTCAATCAACTAAAATGGAAATCCGATGTAAACTTGTAATCATGATTTACAAATCTAAGAAGCGATGAGGAACATGCAATTTGAACATAAGAACATCAATTAGGATTCAGTCAAATCTGATTCTCAACACATGATAAAAATAAAATCCAAACAAAATCTAGATCTACGATTTACTCCTCCATCGAGATAATAAGAAACAGATTAAATTCAATGGAAAGAGATGAATTCATGAATACAACCCTGTCAAATGGATCTCAAATGTGATGAAAAGTGGATCTCCAATCCGGATTTAATCTTGATTTGAATTCGTCAATGTCTTGCTCTAAGCTCTCAATCTCTCTAAGACTTAGGAAAATTCTAGAGAAACTATGTAGGTTAAAATTTAGAATATGGGTCTCCCTTTTCTCTCTGCAAAAAGGACTATTTATAGGTCTCCCAAAAAATCCCCAAAATAAGAAAATATCAGCCAAAGATGCGCTTGTCCCAACAGCCCTCGAAACAGGGTGTAGCGCGGGGTGTTGTGCTTACTGAAGGTGAAAACTGGGCTACAACACCCTCCATAACAGGGTGTTGCCAAGGGTGTAGCGCTTGCTGGAGGTAAAGATTGGGCTACAACACCCTCCACAACAGGGTGTTGCCAGGGGTGTAGCGCTTACTGACTTTCTTCTAAACTTCCTGGGTGCAAACACCCTCCACAACAGGGTGTAGCGCAGGGTGTAGCGCCTGCTGACCTTCTCAAAACATCACTATTCAATTCCATTCTTGTAGTATTTGTTTTGTTTCTTCGTGAAGAGATCAAATATGCCTGAAATTAACAAATTGAACCATTAAGAGACATTTCTAGATGATTTTTGCTTAAAGTAACAACCAATTGAGTCAAAATCATCTTAGAAATAAGGGTGTTTATGTCAATTATCAAATTTCCCCCACACTTAAATCTTTGCTTGTCCTCAAGCAAATACAAGCAAGTCAATTACACAACTGAGGAATCACAAACAACAACCGGACTCATCATAAATCATGATTGAATTCTCAACAAAATTAGTTAAGAACTTTAATTTCACTTGATTCATTATTTCACATTCAACACAATCCCTCCATCTATCGATTTTGATTCTCACCCTATAATAGAAATATTGTATCAAAAATACTTTAATCAACCTTCTAAAATTAATTCAAGTAAACCAAGCTTTACCCTTGTCTTTTAAAGACAACTTCCAAAGTTAAAATTAAATCTAAGGTCAAATAGAGCAAAAAGAAAATTGGTCCAATTCATCTGCTCACTTGGGAGTATATAATCCCATCAATCATCTCTCTAAGCACAAGAATCTAAGAGTGAAAGTATGTTGCATCAACAATCTCCCCTGGACTTCTCTCCTTTTCTTTGTAATCTTCAATGGAATTCCATTAAGTTATCTTCCCGTTTTCTTTGATTCAAGTTAACAGCGGGGTCAAATCTTGCTCTTCTGAGGGACCAAGACCCGCCCATATTAACTGAATTTTTGTCAATTGAGCTCTGTTTATCTATTGGCCTTCAGAGGGAGAGGGTTATTACCTCCATCTTTTCTATTTCCTCTGGTCGGGGTATTGCCGCTCTTTTCAGCCTTATTTGCTTTATCAACCTTCTTGTTATAGTGAGATCATTGAGTCGGTACATCCCGGGTTCATCACCCAAGTGACCAGGTTTAAAAGGACCCCAACGAACTCTTACTCACTCTAACATTTAGATTTTCATACTCTTGACTCACTTACCTGAGTCAGCGGAGTAAAGCAAATTTTTTTTTTTTTTAATATATAATCCAAGAAGAAACATTAAGGAGAGAATTCCAAGTGAGAAATCTCATTTGCCCTTTCACTAAAGATTAAAGAGCTCTCAAAACTTTTGATGAAAGAATATAATTCTAGTGAGTTTAGAAATTAAACCCATTAACGTTTTACTAAGGACCCAAGTCTAATTCCAACTCTAGATTCCATAGTTAAAAGGCAAGTAAGCTTATTTCACTTAGATTCTTTCTTATAACCTTGACCAAGTATAAGTGATTCAAAGCAAGTAGGGTGAAAGTCCAAAGTAAAGTCAAGAGGGATTTCATTCATTCAAATAGAACTTCATGATTTCAAAGTCCGATTCGCAAGCAAAGAGTTGGGAAAAATTTGAAAAATTTTCTCATTTTTAATGCATTAAAGATCATCAAGTCATTCTAACACCCTTAGTTCTCTTCCTTTGTTTTGTTTGATGCTCATGTAATTTGTTTCTCCTATTTTCTCATTTTTAATGCATTAAAGATCATCAACTCATTCTAACACCCTTAGTTCTCTTCCTTTGTTTTGTTTGATGCTCATGTAATTTGTTTCTCCTCCCCCACACTTAAGTGAGGCATTGTCCTCAATGGCCAAATTTCAGTTCAACGAAAACAAGAATTAATAAATTTAATGTTCAATTAAGAAGGAGGAGAACTGGTACCGCCCTGAAGGGTAGATTGGCAGCACGAACAATGCAAAGATCCAGTTAAGGGTGCCCTGTATCATGGTTCTTTCAAAGAAAAACAGAGAGAAACAAAGGCAACAAAGGTTAGCTAGAACAAAAAGAGTTAGAGCTAGAGTAAGAGTAGATAGTTAAGTACAAATTAAGATCTCGCTCTCTCTCTTGCGCGCATTAAGACATCAAAAAAACAGAAAAGGAACCAAAGCTAAGAAGAAATGGCATCAGCCAAAGGGATCGAACATCAAGTCATCCACTCCATGGTGCAGTGGGGTCATCAAAATTTAGCACAGGAGTGCCTGTTCCAGCATCATCAGATTCGGACCCATGCTCAAATATCTCCGTGCCCTCTTCTCCTTCCTCTTCTCTTCGATCATATACATAGGCATCAATCTGCCTATCAATGTCATCCACATCATCATCAGCAACTTCATTAACTCCAGATGTCCTAGAGTCATGGATAGGAGAGGATCTCTCTATCTCATCTTGTTCATCACTACTGGATGAGCTGATACAGTCAGGTAAAGAAGCTTTGAGCTTTTCAGCTATTGCTTTAAAACTTGAGATCATGAATTGTTTGAGTCCTTGCTGTCTTCTCAAAATTTTATCTTGTTGCTTCTTCAATATCTTCATCTCCACATTCAACTGTTGGAGAGATACAGCTGGAGTATTGTCGTCATGGCCAGTTGAATGAGTGGGATCGTCTTCACAAGTAGAGACTTTAGGAATGCGCCATTGAATCATGGTACGATTAGTCATGGAAACGGAGATGCAAGCAAAATCACCTGGTTCCTGAGATGGGAAAATACCCATGTTCTTTAAGATTCTGGTGATAAAAGCTCCACAGAATACACCATGGTTAGATGATTTAGCTTGGTGGCGAATGCAAAAGCAAGTTGAATTGCCACATTGACTCTAGTACCAGTCATCATGCTGTGCAAGGCAAACAAATCTTGTTGGTTTATCACACTAGTGCTGTGAATTCTACCATTCATAGAGCGGACAAGTATCCAATGAAGTATGCGCGCACTAGTCCGGCGGAAGATGAGTTCCTCGTGATGCTGAGGAATTATAAGGTCCTTTGGTGGAAATGGAATGCTAGAACTCATTCATAGCATTTGGATGACCCCAAGTATTCTGAAGATGTGGAAACTCCTCATCTTGCATCTGCTCATCAGTATAAAGACCTGTATAGGCACAGAACTGCAACATGGGGATGAAATAATATTTGCCAAAAGCTGAAAAGGAAACCTCATTATGGAGCCCATTAACTGGATAAGGGAAAGCAATTTTAAAAGATGAAAGAAATTCCAAAGTAACTCCCCTATATGTCTTTTCCTTTATACTGAACAATTGCTCCCAAGCTGGATCAGCGAAGTATTTTTGAAAATCTGGGGCTAGTCCATATGGTCTCATGACGGACCAATTAAAGGTGACATTGGATTTGAAAATTTTGGTGTCGACCATTTCTTTAAATTTTTGTTTATGCTTCTCAGTTAATGCTGGTGGTGGCCTTGGAGTACTGCTAGATCCGGCACCTGAAGATCTGGGTCGTTTCTTTTTAGCCACTGATTTCTTACCCATCTACACAAATAAGAGAAAAGAATGGAATGGGTAAGAATATCATGAGAATAAAGCAAATCAGTCATCTATGTCTGAAAGTGAAAAAACAAGTAACCAAGCTCAATGTATCTTGTCCCGAGCAACTCCCAATACTTGGACTCATGAGTAAAAATGGCTGACCAAGCTTCAAAAGTGTGATAAACACAATGACCCAGATAGCAAAAAGACAAATGAAACTCCAAGTGAACATAACCCAAACCAAGCATCTTATATGAATTTCAAGGGTCAGGAATTCTAGAACATGTATACAACCAAAACTAGTGCAGCAGCCACACCAACACAACTTGCCCAAAGCAAGAGAGTATAATGCAAGAGGTAACAAGATAGAGACCCACATTAAATGACAATGGAAATCACAACGAGTTAGATGGATAATTTACTTTGTTTGGCTCAATAAAACTCCATGACAATGTCATTCAACAATTGTGATTCTAAATCAAGTGCGAGTCTTTCCAATTCAATCAACACTCCCCAACCAGAAATCGAATGAAAGTGAAGCACAAAGTATGTACAACATGACTCAAATCCATCTCAAGCAGGCAAAGAAGGTCTAAATAATTGATATGCACAAATCCAACCAAAATGTAATCCATTTTTAAGCATTTGACATGAAACCCATTTGTTAGACAAGCTGAAATCCATGTAGTGTCAGCATGAAAAGTAAGAAAGAGTGATAGGCAAGGATTAGACTCCATGAATCCAAGTAAAACTAGTGCCCAACACTAAAATCACGAATCACAAATCATCCAAATCCAACTTTAGAAATCCCAACAAGAAAAACCCTAATCATTCACAGAGTGAATCAACTTTGGCAAGCAGGTAATCCTATAAATCAACTTAGACAAGGTCTTGAAGTAGCAAGAGAAAAGGAGAAGGAGAACATACCTTTAGATTAATCCTTGAAGTGTGCAAGAGGCAAAGAGATGATGCAGAGGAGTGGTTTTGATTTGCAAAGAGGGTTTAAGAGAAAAAATAAAGAAGGAGATTAAAATATATATATATATATATATATGAAAGGGTTTTCTGCTTTTGATTGTTTTATTATATATATATATATATAACATACCTGCGAGGAGGACTTCGCGTGCTGGAATTCGCGCGGCAAAACATTCCTGGAATGGATGAGCTGCAAGCGGCAAGGAGATCACAAGAGGACGCGCTGGAATTCGACGCGTGACTTCAACGCGCGAGCTACAGGCTGGATTGGACGCGCTTGGCACGTGGAATTGGCAGAACGCGCTTGGCTCGTGGAGCTGGGTGTGCGAAGCTGCAGAACGCGCCTGGAGTGATTTCGCGGAAATGAAGTTCAACGTCCCTGTTGAATTTCCCGTAGCGCACGCTGGTTAAAATTGCATTTGAATCTGGGTGAGAACAGGGGGACAACAGCCCTGTTTGTCAACCTGTTGTGCTTGCTGGCCACAAAATTCTGCACTACATCTGATAAAACAGGCTGTACCACGCCCTGTTGTGCACACTGCTTTGAAATTTCTAAAAATCTGGGCACAAACATGGTTGGCAACAGGATGTAGAGGGACCTGTTGTGATTGAATTCCTCTCTAATTTTACTCCTTTCTAAACATTTAAAAGGGAAATTCCTGCAAATTAAACACAAATAAAAAGATTACTCTTACTCTAAACTTAACTAAGCTAACAAATAAACTAAAGAAAAGAAAGATAAGAAAGGGTCAGAGTTAGGCACGGGTTGCCTCCCGTGAAGCGCTTTGTTTAATGTCGTTAGCTCAACTTAGAAGCATGCTTGGACTCAGATGGAAGCAAGAAAATGAATTTCTTCTCTATTTTGAAAAACTTGTTATCCTCCTAAGTAGAGTTTGAGTCTTTGGCCGTTCACATTGAATGTGCTTTTGTCGGAATTTTCCAACTCAACCACCCCGTATGAATAAACTTTGGTAACTTTGAATGGTCCAGACCATCGGGATTTGAGTTTTCCCGGGAATAATTTTAATCTTGAGTTGAAGAGAAGAACGAAATCCCCTTCCTTGAACTGTCTTGATTGCACAATTTTAGAATCATGATATCTCTTGACTCTTTCTTTGTATAAGTGTGAGTTTTCATAGGCCATGAGCCTCAACTCATCCAACTCATTCAATTGCAACTTCCGCTTTGCTCCAGCCTTCTCTAAATCCAAATTCACCGACTTTATTGCCCAATAGGCCCGGTGCTCAAATTCAACGGGAAGGTGACATGCTTTTCCGTAGACTAACGATAGGGAGTGGTGTCCAATGGAGTCTTATAAGCTGTCCGATAAGCTCAAAGTGCATCATCAAGCTTGTCAACCCAATCCCGCCTATGATAAGACACGGTTTTCTCTAGAATTCTTTTAAGTTCCCGGTTGGAAAGCTCCATTGCCCGCTCGTCTGGGGGTGATATGGAGTTGCAAGGCGATGTGTGACTCCATACCGTTTTAGCACTTTTTCAAGTTGAGTATTGCAAAAATGAGTGCCTCTATCACTGATGAGTGCCTTAGGAGCTCCAAATCGAGAGAAAAGCTTCTTCAAGAATCTCACCACTACCCTAGCATCATTGGTTGGAAAAGCCTGAGCTTCAACCCATTTGGAAACGTAGTCTACAGCAACAAGGATGTATTTGTGGCCGAAAGAGGGAGGAAACGGCCCCATAAAGTCGATGCCCCAAACATCAAATATCTCACATTCTAAAATGTATTGCTGAGGCATTTCATTTCTTTTTGAAATGTTTCCAACCCTTTGACATTGATCACATTGAGCAACATAATTGTGAGCGTCTTTAAACAGGGTAGGCCAATAAAAACCCGATTCTAGGACTTTGTGAGCAGTCCTATTCGCACTGTGATGACCTCCAATTGGTCCAATGTGGCAGTGGAATAAAATCTTCCAGCCTTCCTCCTGGGATACACACCTTCTAATCATTTGATCCGCACAAACTTTGAACAAAAACGGATCCTCCCAGAAATAGTACTTCAAGTCAGAGAAAAACTTCTTCTTTTGTTGACGGTTCAAATCATCAGGTAGGATTCTTGCCACCAAATAGTTTGCAAAGTCAGCAAACCAAGGAGTGTTGGATTCCTCAATTGAAGAGATGGCATACAATTGTTCCTCTGGAAAATTTTCATTGATATCAACATCATTCAAATTCCTTGAAGTGGGGTTCTCAAGTCTTGATAAATGATCCGCCGCTAGATTTTCCGCTCCTTTCTTATCCTTGATTTCAAGATCAAACTCTTGAAGAAGCAAGATCCATCTAATCAATCTCGGTTTTGCATCTTGCTTTGTGAATAAGAATTTTAAGGCTGAATGATCAGTATAGACGATGACCTTGGATAACAGAAGATAAGACCGAAATTTATCAAATGCAAAAACAACTGCCAGCAACTCTTTTTCAGTTGTAGAATAATTCTCTTGAGTTGAAGTAAGAGTTTTACTTGCATAATGAATAGGTCGAAAATACTTATCTCTCCGTTGACCCAAAACAGCACCCACAGCAGCATCACTTGCGTCACACATTATCTCAAATGGAAGGTTCCAATCGGGTGTGACCATAATAGGAGCGGTAACAAGCTTGTGTTTGAGAGTCTCAAAGGCATGAATGCATTCTTGATTGAACTCAAAAGGTGCATCTTTCTCTAGGAGTTTCGTCATAGGTCTTGCAATTTTAGAGAAGTCTTTGATAAAGCGACGATAAAACCCGGCATGACCTAAGAAACTCCTAATTGCTTTTACTGATGAGGGGGGGGAAGCTTTGAAATAACCTCAATTTTTGCATCATCAACTTCAATTCCTTTCTTGAGATTTTGTGCCCAAGAACAATGCCTTCTTGAGTCATAAATGGCATTTCTCCCAATTTAGGACTAGATTAGTATCTTCACACCTCTGCAACACTAACTCCAAATGATGAGACATGCATCAAATGTGTTGCCAAACACGGAAAAATCATCCATGTACACTTCCATGCTCTCTCCTACCATGTCTTCAAATATAGCCATCATGCATCGTTGAAATGTGGCCGGAGCATTGCACAACCCAAAAGGCATACGACGATAAGCAAAAGTCCCAAATGGACATGTAAATGTCGTCTTCTCTTGATCTTCTGGTGCGATTGGGATCTGAAAATATCCCGACATTCCATCCAAAAAACAGTAATAAGAATGTCCCGCCAACCTTTCAAGCATTTGATCAATAAATGGAAGGGGAAAATGATCCTTCCGTGTTGCATCATTCAATTTGCGATAGTCGATGCAAACTCTCCAGCCCGTGACTGTCCTCATAGGGATAAGTTCATTTTTTTCATTTGGAACGACAGTCATTCCGCCTTTCTTTGGCACTACTTGCACCGGGCTCACCCATTCACTATCAGAAATGGGATAAATCATACCTGCATCCAAGAGTTTAATGATCTCTTTCTTGACTACATCCCGCATGTTTGGATTAAGTCTTCGTTGTGGCTGAACCACCGGTTTAAAAGAATCTTCCATGGATTTTATGTGTACAAAACGAAGGGCTGATTCCCTTAATATCCGCAATCTTCCAAGCAATAGCTTTCTTATGTTGGCCAAGGACCAACAAAAGTTTATCCCGCTGCTCTTTGGTGAGATTAGATGCTATTATTACTGGAAGTTTGGAATTCTTTTCTAGAAAGGCATATTGAAGATAATCAGGAAGTTGCTTCAATTCTAGCTCCGGTGGATCTTCTATTGACGGTTTTGAAATCTGAAGAACACTATGTTCAATCTTCTCATAATTCCCTTCTTCCTTAAAATCAGAGTGACTATCAAGCTTGTGAACCATTGATTGTAAAGCAGGATTCATCTCTTGTTTTCCATTCATCAAGCAAAGAGCTAAAGTGTCATTACACAACAACTCAGGAATTGAATCAACAACAGCCACATCAAGGTAATCAATTGCAAAACAAGTATCGTCTTGATGTAAACCTGTTTTAAAACTTCATGCATCTTAACAACCACTTCTTCATTTCCAACTCTCAAAACCAATTTGCCATCATCAACATCTATTATAGCTCTAGCAGTTGCCAAGAAAGGCCTACCCAATATAAGAGGAATATCCACATCGGTTTCCATGTCAAGAATAACAAAATCGACAGGGAATATAAAATCTTGTACCTTCACCAAGACATCCTCCACAACTCCCCTAGGGAGTTTCACCGATCTATCAGCTAACTGGAGACTCATTCTTGTCGGCTTTGGTTCTCCCAACCCCAATTTCTTGTACAATTGATATGGCATCAAGTTGATACTAGCCCCCAAATCGGCTAGTGCTTTTTCTTCAGCTAGATTCCCAATGAGGCATGGAATTATGAAGCTTCCTGGATCCTTTAATTTCTTGGGAAGTTTGTTTTGAATCACAGCTGAGCACTCTCCTCCTAAAGTGACGGTGGATACTTCTTCAAGTTTCCGTTTGTTTGTCAAGAGTTCTTTAAGAAATTTTGCATATCTAGGCATTTGAGATAGAGCATCAACCAACGGAAGGTTGATATGGAGCTGCTTAAAGATCTCCAAAAATTTCCCATAATGCGCATCAGCTGTGTTTTTCTTGAGTCTTGATGGATAGGGAATTGGGGGCTTGTACTCCGGAATTGGAATTGGAGTTGGTTTCTCCTCAACTGGATTGTCAGTTTGCTTTTCTTCCACTTGTTTAGGAGCTGAGTCTTGAAGTTGCTCAACCTTCTTACCCTTTGTTACATGAGTTTCAGTTTGTACTTCCTTTCCACTTCGAAGGGTAATGGCTTTCACATGCTCTCTTGGATTCGGTTCAGTATTTCCCGGTAAAGAACCTTGAGGCCTCTCGGAAAGCATCTTGGCAATTTGGCCAACTTGAGTTTCAAGGTTGTGAATTGAAGCTCCATGATTCCTTAAAGAAGTTTCTTGATTTTTGAGAATCAAGTCTAAGGATTTCTGTCTATCATCGGAATCCTTAATAAACTTCATCATCATGTTTTCTAATTGAGAGTTGGAACCTTGAGCTTGTTGCTTTTGAAAACCGGGTGGAGGATTGGAGTTGGGATTAGGATTAACCCGCTGCACATTGTTACTGCTGTTACTCCATGAAAAATTGGGGTGATTTCGCCATCCCGGGTTGTAAGTATTGCTGTAAGGGTTGTTTTGAGCCCGGATGGGGTTCCCCAAATAGTCTACTTGTTCGGAAAAAGATTCCTCACCACAATGGGTTCAACACATGCAAGTTGCTGTTGTGAGATTTTCAAGCCATCAATTTTCTTGGAAAGAGCTTCCACTTTGGACATGATTGTGGTAGCCACATCCACATCTAACATACCAGCTGGTCTTTTATCCCGGCTCCTTGAATGTGACCACTCATAGTTGTTAGCTGCCATGTCTTCAAACAATTTTAAACTTTCTTCCGGTGTTTTGTGATTGATAGTGCCACCAGCTGCGGCATCAATCATTTGTCGGGTTTGATAGTTGAGTCCATTATAGAAAATCTGAACTTGCAACCATTCCGGAATACCGTGGTGTGGACATCTCCTCATGGATTCCTTAAATCTCTCCCATGTCTCATAGAGAGTCTCCATGTCCATTTGATGAAAAGATTGAATCTCAGCTCGGAATTTGGCCGTCTTTGATGGAGGGAAAAATTTATCCATGAATTTCTTTATGAGTTCTTGCCATGTAGAGATGGAATTCCTTGGTAGTGAATTGAGCCATTGCTTGGCCTTGCCTCTTAGTGAGAATGGAAAGAGGCGAAGACGAATTGCATCATCACTCACTCCGTTAAACTTGAAAGTGTCACAAATCTCAAGGAATGAGGAGATGTGAGCATTAGGATCTTCGTCTTGGAGGCCGTCGAATTGTGCATACTGCTGCACCATTTGTATAACAGCTGGCTTTAATTCAAAATTGTTCGCCTCAACACGAGGACGGACAATACTTGAGTTGGTTCCGGTGAGAGTTGGTCTTGCAAAATCAGAGTTTGTCCTTGGAGCTTGATTGTGCATGTTGAAATTATCTTGTTGATACTCTTGATCACGATTATCTCCGGATCAGCCATTTCTATTGTTGGAGAAGACCCTCCAGCAATGCTTGTTGAAGATGAACTTGAGTACTTGTTCTTCTTGCGATATTGAATAATGATCTTTTCCGGTTCAGGGTTAAATTCAACAAGTTTCTTCCCTTGGCTCCGGGTCATGCACTGTGAACAAAGAATTTAACACAAATCAGAACCAAACCCACAGCAATACCAAGTATCTCAACAGAAAAACTAAGGCAAATAGCTAAACTAGTAGATTAAGAACTTTCCTAATATTACTCCGATTCCCCGTTGGCAACGGCGCCAAAACTTTTGGTGGAAAAATCCTTGTCAATGTAGTTTAAATTTGTAAAAACTCGTTCTCAACTACTACGAAAGACAACTAGGCAGCGAACCTATCGAATCGTAGTATAGTGTTAAGTCGAGGTCGTCCACGGGGAAGGGAATAAGTACTAGTAATTGCTCAATTTCTACTATTCAGCGATAAGAGAATCGATTGTGGAATTATAGACTAAAAACTATTAATTTTAACAAAACTAGCAGCAAGAACACCGTTGAACACAAAGCGAGTTTTAGAATCAGAAACAACACGATCTAGATCTTGTTTTTCATTTACTTTCATCATGTGAATCACAGAACATTAAAGATAATCCCGAATTGAGTTCTTACACCATTGAGTTCCTTATACAAATCAACAATCCTCTCGAATATATCAATTTATCTAGTCTTAAATCGATTAATTTAGAATCTCTCCTCAATTAATTACAATCTAAGACCGCATTAAGATCAAGAACTCATCGAAAACATAGGGAATGGGAGATCCTTGTAATCTATCTCTAGAATCACAATCAAATCCCTTCAAATTGCATAGATCTATCCATGAAAGCGATTTCTCAATCAACTAAAATGGAAATCAGATGTAAACTTGTAATCGGATTTACAAATCTAGGAAACGATGAGGAACATGCAATTTGAACATAAGAACATCGATTAGGATTCATTAAATTCGGATTCTCAACACATGATGAAAATAAAATCCAAACAAAATCTAGATCTACGATTTACTCCTCCATCAAGATAATAAGAAACAAATTAAATTCAATGGAAAGAGATGAATTCATGAATACAACCCTGTCAAATGGATCTCAAATGTGATGAAAAGTGGATCTCCAATCCGGATTTAATCTTGATTTGAATTCGTCAATGTCTTGCTCTAAGCTCTCAATCTCTCTAAGACTTAGGAAAATTCTAGAAAAACTACGTAGGTTAAAATTTAGAATATGGGTCTCCCTTTTCTCTCTGCAAAAAGGACTATTTATAGGCCTCCCAAAAATCCCAAAATAAGAAAATATCAGCCAAAGACGCGCTTGTCCCAACAGCCCTCGAAACAGGGTGTAGCGCGGGGTGTTGTGCTTACTGAAGGTGAAAACTGGGCTACAACACCCTCCACAACAGGGTGTTGCCAGGGGTGTAGCGCTTACTGACTTTCTTCCAACTTCCTGGGTGCAAACACCCTCCACAACAGGGTGTAGCGCGGGGTGTAGCGCCTGCTGACCTTCTCAAAACATCACTATTCAATTCCATTCTTGTCGTATTTGTTTTGTTTCTTTGTGAAGAGATCAAATATGCCTGAAATTAACAAATTGAACCATTAAGAGACATTTCTAGATGATTTTTGCTTAAAGTAACAACCAATTGAGTCAAAATCATCTTAGAAATAAGGGTGTTTATGTCAATTATCAGCTATTAAAGCTATGAATTTGGTGCTTTCATTGATCTTGTGGCAGAGAACATGAAAGCTTATTCTAAATTGCAAGATCAAGTAGAAAGAAACAATAATATTATTGATCAAATGAAGAATGATATGCAAGATTTAAAGAAGGATATGAAGACTATGAATGACAATATGAGTGCAATTTTACAAGAATTGCACACACTTTCTCAGTTAGTGAATTCAAATCACATGAGCAATCAAGATGATATATCATCTTCCACATTTAAAGGGTCTTGTCATGAGTAGAGTCATATGAAAAATATCAAGTTTGAGCTTCCCAAGTTTAGTGAAGGTGATCCAACACAGTGGTTATTTAGAGTCACTCAATTCTTTGAATTTCATAATGTTCTTGAGTCAGGTTGTTTGAAATTGGCTTCATTTGTGTTGGAAAATGAAGTGTCAAATTGGTATCGATGGATGCATACAAAACATTTGATTTGCAGCTGGGACAGTTCATTCATGCAATTAAATTATGCTTTAGACCATCACAGTTTGAAAACTTGCAAGGTAAACTTGCTAAACTAACTCAAAAAGGGTCAGTAGAGGAATACCAACATGAATTTGATTCAAATAGGATAAGTGGATTATCTAAAAATTTTCTTTAAAGTTACTTGATATTAGGTTTGAAACCACTTATTCAACAAGAAGTTTTGGCTTTTCAGCTAACCAATTTTTTACATGCTATTAGATTGGCGAAATTGCATGAAAGTAAATTAGCAACATTGCAATCACATATGAATTCCAAATCATACGAGTTTAGCAATAGAAATACTTTCTCAAGTGATAACTACAATAATAAAGGAATTTTATCTATTGTAGCAACAAAAGTTGAACAACAAAATTTAGCAAATAAGGCTTTGCCTATTAGTTAGTTGTTAGCTTTAGAGTTAATGACTAAGAGAGAACAGGTGTTATGCTATAATTATGATGAGAACTACAATAAGAATAATGCAAAGCTAAGTTTTTGTTATTAATTTAATTGGAGTAGGAGGAAGGTGGAGATGATGCAATATCACATGATGAGGAAGATGATTATATGCAATTGAGGACAAACCAATATATTGAAATTAGTTTTCATGCCATTACTAGAGTAGCAACTTCTAGAACTTTTGGAGTAGAACGCCATATTAAATCATTGTCATTATCAATTCTAGTTGATTCTGGAAGTACACATAACTTCCTACAAGAACAAGTGGCAAGGCAAATTAAGTTATCAATATTAGCTATATCAAAGTTTAAGGTAGTAGTAGGCAGTGACAACTTTTTGGAGTGTTCAAGCATGTATAAAGAAGTGAAATTGTGTTTTCAAAATCAATATTTCATTGTTGATTGCTACATTTTGCCATTACAAGGGGTTGATTTAGTACATGGAGTTGAGTAGTTAAAATCACTTGGAACTTAAACGGTCAATTACAATAAGTTGACAATGATATTCCAGTGAAATGAAAAGGTATATAAGCTTATAGGAGACACACATTTATTGGTTGGGAGAATTCAACCACGGTAGTTGCAGAAATTGGTCAAATCAGTTCAATTTATTGTTTAGCATGGTGGCTCAGACTTAGTTTTCATTCAATGATACCTCTAGTAACACAACTATTGAAGATGTGCTGGGAAAATTCTCAAATGTGTTTGCAACTTCATCATCATTGCCTCCTATGCGTGATGTACAACATCATATCAATCTGAATTATGAATCTCAACAAGTAAATATGTGCCCATATTGATACCTACATTTCCAAAATTCGGAAATATAGAAGTTAGTGGCTGAAATGATGGATTCAAGAATTATAAGACAGAGTACAAGTCCATTTTCTTCACCTATTTTATTGGTGAAGAATAAGAATAGAGCATGTCAATTCTGCAAACCCCGGTTTTCTTAGTAAAAGAGTAAACTTTGGAAATCGGAAACCGAAACCCTAAACAGGATTTATATAAGCGACCTAGGAATCCTAGATCCGGCTTTTCTTCTATTTCAATTTAAAAGAACCTCTATAGAACAATTTAATGTGGATTATTGTTTTAAAGTATATTTCAAACCATAAAAAGTTTTGATTTCGAAAAATTTTCTATTCCAGGCTTTCCCGAGCTCCATTATGGAAAAGCGAGCCCCGGAACTAGAAACTCAATAAAATATTCTAGAATACTCTTTAGAACCAAAATTTTATAAGGATTTCAAAAATATACGTTTTATAATTTTTCGGGTTATAAAAATTACAGTTATAGCCTTTTTCCCGTATTTTCTTTACTACCGGTAAAGTAAATGTTTTATCTACTATTTACTATTATTCACAAGTACAACCTACTACACACACACCCATATCCTAGTCTTACAACCTTACAAACACTTAATTATATTTTCTTTTCCAAGAATTTTGTCTCTTAACAAATTATTATATTTAATACTTTTTAATTACATATATTACAATTTGAAACAATTTCAAGTCTCTCTCCCTTTTCCCCATGGAGGCCGGCGCACCCACCCCCCCTAATTTGACTCCAATTTTCTTTATTTTAATTCTTTTATAAACAAAACAAACACTAATTCACTTAATATAAATAGTCTTTTGATTTTCTCTCTCTTCATTTTCACTTCTTTTGTCTCAAAAAACTCTTAAACTCTTTCCTTTTTTGCCGTGAGCCATATCACCAACACACACACACACAACAAGCTTCATTCTTCTTCATTTCTTCACTAAATCCAACCTTAGGTGATGATTCTTAAGCCTTACTGCCTTTTAATCTTGTAATGGCAAGATTATTCATGAGTGTTTTCACTCTAAGTCTGTAAACCCCAAAAAATTTTCATAATTCATAGAAAATAATTCTAAAAGTTTAAAATTTAAATCTCAAAAATTGACTCAAGTTAAAACCAAATTCTGAATCAAGACAAACACCAGAAACGAAACCCTAAAACGCAAACCAAGTTAAAACCTAATTCTAAATAAAGATAAAAAATGAGATTTCTTAATTTGAAAAATAGGGAACCCTCAAGAACAAAATGGAAGAATCCAACTATCGGTCGAAACAACATTCGTACATCAATCAAATCACCTAACCGTTTCCTAACACGCAAATCAAGACAATATATCCAAGTAACGATCAACAACAAAATCTTAAAACTCTCGATAGATTTCAGAATCAGAAATTTCAATTTTCGCCAAAAGACAAACTGAGTTAACTCATAACCCTAGACTCGGTTAAACAATCCCGAGAACTAAAAACTATTAAATAATCACAAATAAAATAAGATAAAACATAAACGTCGAGCTAAAAATATAAAACAATCAAAACTCAAAAATTATACGATCTTACGAATATCTCGATGAAACCAGAAATCAAACCAGGAACCCTAAGATCAACGAAGCCTATAACGAATCCTAGTGTTTAAGATCCGGCAATCCCGCGTTTTCAAACCCTAAAAAACAAAATTAAGCCAATAGCTTAAAATAGTTCGTAATAATATAGGGTAACATAAAAATATAAGATTCACGAATTTCAAGTGTCCTTCGGACTCAAATGGGATCAGTGCTTGAAAAGCGTGTCTCAGAGCTCATAATATTAAATATATTCCGTTTATACCAATAGACTCGTAAAAATATAAGGATTCCAAAAATATCAGTTTTAGTATTTTTTGGTAACCAAAAATATTTGATATAACGGTTTTATTCGTATTTTACTTACTACCGGTAATTAATTTGTCTTCTACACTATTTAAAGTACATTAGTACACTATTCTGTACTATTCACTCTCTCTACTTTATTTCTAATCACTCTTACAAATGATATAATTCACACTATTCATATTTTCTTTCCCCATAAAAATCTATTCATACATTTCTTACAAAATATCACTTCTTCTTACACAAATTAATTGAAAATTGTACAAAAGGACCCCTACAATACCAAAACCTCCCTCTTTCTCTATTTTAATTTATTTTCCTTTTATTTAATTACCTCTTAATTTCCTCCACAAAATTCTATAAATACCACCTTTCCTCTTCTCATTTCTTCACACCTTTCTCAAAGTAGAGAATTTATGCAAAAATTCTCTCTAAACACTCTCTCCAAACTCTTACAAGAACTCTCTTCTTGTAAGAAGAAAACCTCTCCTACCAAAACTCTCTTATTTCCTAAAACCCATTTCTAAAACAAAAGCCTTCAAGAAAACAATTCTTTCTTCTTACCTATTTAGGTAAGGAAGAACTCATGTTTTATTCTTCCTATGTCAAGTAACCTTACATGGTTTTGATGTTGTTTCTTAGGTGAAAAACTAAAGAAAACCACATTAAGATCATGTTTGGTTCTTGTTCATGGAACTACGTTCATGCATATATATACTTTGTCATTTTTTACTTGTTTATATTTTGATCTTTTTCTATAACTTGCTTATAAATATATATATATGTATATTATATATTTAGAGCATATAAGCTCATTTGTTATTTATTTACTTTCAAGTTATGCAATTTATTTATTTTATGTTATTTATTAAGACTAGTCTTTCTAGTCTTAGACTTGTCCATATCAAGTCAAAACAATCTTTTATTTATTTTCTTACGGGGCTAGTCCATTCTTAGTCCCGGGATGCCTTAATGAAGCTAAGGCTCCAATACTTGACCGGGATACCTTGATGAAGCTAAGGTTCCCAATACTTGATATTTTATTTTCTTGCTTATTATTTGTTACTAGTATTTTCTTATGTTCTTATTTTTTATATGCTCATGATACTTGCATCTACATAATGTTAATGTCTCAACTAATCTAAAAGTAGAATTTCATTTTATTAAAGGAACTCAAAACTAGATTTTTTATTATGTGATTTGTCACAAAATAAAGAAGTTATTATCAACAACATAAGACTAAAGTAACACAAGTTTTCTCAAAGTTCTCTTAAATAACAAAGATAGTTTACTAAGGAAACATAAGGAATAAATATTTTCTTTGAATAATGCGGTGACCTAAGTTTTAGTAAAATAGTTTACAAAAGCTTAAAATTTAAACTCTTTTAACTTCATAACAAAACTAAGGAAACAAACTAGTTTTCAAAGATAAGATGAATTTAATCCATAAAGTTAAAACCCATTTAGGAAAAATAATGATTTTCAAATTCCTAAAAGAGAAACTAATTTCAAAGAATATAAATAAGATTAGAAACAAATGATTTTATCAATAAAAATAATCATTTTCAAAAGAAATGAAAGAACAAGTTTTAGAAAGCAAAAGATTATATTTTAGAAATGAACATAAGAAGACAAGACTCATTTTCTCAAATTATCCTAAATACAAAATTATGAAAAAGGGTTTTTTATCAACTTAATATACTTTTGATAAAATTGATCTTTTATCACTATGAGTGAAATTTATGAAAAACTAAGGTTAAAAGAAGATTTAATTGTCCATGGAAAAAGAATGAAGAAAATAAAATAAGAATATACTCATTTATAAAAACCTAGAAAAATATAAAGTTTCTTTAAATACTTGAAAAGAAATTTTCAAAGTTAAAGTTTAAATGAATTGTTTTATGAAATAAATTATTGAGACACTACCATTAGGATTTTTGCATACAAAGTGAGCTTACCTATATATTCAAAAGTGTTTATCGAATATATATTTATATACTTATATTGTTACAAAAGGATTTTCTTTAAAAAGGAGTTGAGTTAGAAAATGGATTTTTGCAATTATTTAGAAAATTCGTTTTCCGAGTTAAAATGAGCAAGTTATGGCAATTTTAACTTGGAATTTCCTCTTATACGATTTTACTGCGATTTTAAGAAAAGATTAGAATCTCCAAGAATAGAAATTTCATGAAAGATTTATCCCGGGTATTTCTCTTGTCTAGGTGATGAAAGATACGAGATTACCCTACTCGAGGATTACTACGACTAAGAAGATCTCAAAATGGACGAGTGAGTTATTCCTCCTAAATTCGTTACCTTGCTTGTGCTTGTAAAGTAGTGGCATTAGTATACTAAGAAAAGATAAAAATGGATACATTTAGGGAATTCGGGATTATGTATATGTGATTCTATGTTTATGTGTGAAATAAGAATTAAGAATATCGCAACTTCGAACTGTTTGCTTAAATAATTTTGTTTACTTACTTGTATGTTTGTTTATTGTTTGCTAAATTGATTGATCGCCCCTAATAAACCTTAATAAGGTTTGGCTTAAGAAAACTAAAACGCTCACGCATAGCATCCATCGAGTCACATCTTTTCGGAAGGCTGCTACTCCTATGCGTAGAGTTAGATTGGCTGTGATCGTGCGGTGCCACGGGCCATGTTCCTTCCTGGAGAATCCAAATCGCTCGGGGAAAGCGACTCTAGGTTCGGAGCCGAGACAACCAAACACTGTGGGTGAGGACCTGGGGACTAGCAGTAGAAGGTCGAGGACCTTCAACCCCGATTCCCTAACCTTTGATACGGAGGGGTCAATCCGTTCTATATATGGTTTCTGGATAACTATATATATTTGCATAATCATGTGATTGTTGCATTAGTTGCATAGCATATGAGTGAAAATCTAAATAAACTTGTTTGAATATATGGTGCGAATGAAAAGGAATATCTCACTAAGCTAGTTGTAGCTTATACCCCTATAGATTTTGATGAAACAGGTATACCTGTGGCTTAAATTGAGGATCATGACATTGAGGAAGTCATGGAAGGATGGTTAAGCTTCTATGAAGGAAATAGAATCATAAGATAAGTAATTTTGTAAGATTCTTTATATATAATAACTTATATGATTAGTGATGTATATTTATTTGAAGATAATAGATTGACATGGCCCTAAGAATTACAATGCAATATGTTTATGTTTTATGATAAGTATTCTCTTTGCCTTGTTATGTATTTATTATCAATATAAATTCCGCTACTCCGATGCGTTTTCTTAGTTGTGATGTATGCCTCGTACATGATATGGAAGCCTTTGCGTGACTAAGGTAGTCATTCCTAGGCTTTAGTATTGTGTACGGCGGACTGCCACGTTTATGGTACCCTTTGGGGCGTGACAAAGTCCCCATGAGCACTTGCTAGGGAGAAGAAAATGCTACTACATGAATATCAAGCCATCAAAAGAGTGGATCTTGTGTTTGATTAAGTTTTTGTTGAAGTATTTTCATGTTTATGCATGTAAAAGTAGGGTAAAGTAGAGATCTAGCATAAAAACCCATGTTCATGCTTTTAAACTTCATTTCATACTTCATAAGTAGTTGATCTAGCTTTTAGATGCTTATACCATACTTGACATTTATGATCTTATGGATGATTTATGTTTTCATGCATTAATGCTCATGAAGGCTTTGTTTTGGGTATATAGATGTTGTAGTTGGTACTTTAGGCAAATAAAACAAGGAACTAACAAAGGAAAAGTTTTTGTTTGAAATATTCAAAGACAAATTCGTATGATTTCAAAGCCTTATTTTAGAAAACCTTTATCAATTTTAAAACTCATGTTTTATGTGAAAAATGAAAGGTATAGGTAATAGGTATCATTAACTAATGATTTTTATAAGTTGAAATGAGTTTTAATGAGATTAATGTATAAAACAAGAAGTAGAATCTAGATGGAAATTTTTGAGTTAGTAGTCAGCATATGAAATTCGTAATTTGGAATGTAGGCCATAAGAACACCTATCATTTAAACTCAAAATAGAAGTTTTATGTATTAAATGGAGTCCTTAAGTAATAGGTATCTTAAAGTCTTAAGTTTTAATGCATTAAACAAGTTTTTCCCAAAAGAATCATTCAAAAATTTAATTTCAAGAATTTCGCATTTTTGGATGAATCCTATTTGAAAACATATTTGCAAAGTGTAAAATGCAAGTTTTTATGTAGGAATGAAGGCTTGGGTAATAGGTATAATGAAGACTCAATTTGAACAAGGATAACTTGATTTTCTTAAGAAAATAAATCCAAAACAATGGGATAGTTAAAGTTAGGAAACTAGTTTTCTTGAAAGTAAATAGTCATGGAGTTTTACAAATAAAAAGTTTCTTAAATTTCATTTTAGTAAATAATTTCAAAAGAATGCATGCATCAAGCTCATATCATGTCATTCATGATAGGAAATCATCAATATTGCATGTGTAGTTAAACTATATGCTAGAAACATCACAAACATTCACAAAACTATTTTTCGGAATTGGAATTTTAGACCGATCAGAACTATCAGCTTATTTCGTGACCTAAACATTTTTGAAACTTGGAAATAATATTAGGAATAAATAGATCTTTCGAAGTAGATAGAAATCGGTATATTATATGCTCAATTCCGAGTTAAAATGAGTTAGATATGGTCATTTGAAGTTAGGACTTTAGCTTATGCAGGAATTGACGAACTTAGTAAATAGAATTGTTAAGTTTATTAGAATTTTATGAGAAATACTCAAAGTGGGGGAATTTGATAAACCAAATTTATTCATATATTGCGAATGCCAAAATGAACTTTTATTGATTATTTTTATTAAGAATTTGGCACTTCGAAACATTAATGTATGCTTTCAGGTCTTTAAAGAAAATATTTTTCAAGGAAAGCAAAGACGGGTCAAAAATGCAAAATTTGAATTAAGGAGAACTCAACATGACAAGATCAAGCCATTACAAGGAGGAAGCAAAATTAAAGGATAAAAATCAAGCTTTTGAAAGACATTTGTAAGACATGACCTGTCTCAAACCATGTCAACCTGGAAATTGAACTTTGCAAAGGACATTTGTGAGACATGACCTGTCACTCACCCTGTCGATTTAATAGAAAGTCATTCAATGAGAAAACGATTTTTTTTTAAATACAGTAACCTCCTAGTTAATATAGAAACGTTTATTTCGGTTATGGAAGGAGTGTTACTTGAAAAGCCAAGAGACTCATAACCTTCAAAACCTTTCATCTCTCCTCATCAAGAGCAATTAATTCCATTCAATTGAAGATGATTATAAAAAGGAGATTGTGGAAGAGAAAGAGGACACACAAGATTTTGATAACAAGAGTTTTCAAAAGAGAAGGAAGTTCTGGAGATTCCAATAACAAATCAAGATCATCAAGGATTGAAGATCCGACACTTTTGAGCTATAATCTTTTCGGGTAGTATCATGAGTTCGAATTTCTATTTTGAATTTCATGTATTACTATTAGTTACTTTGAAAGAGTAGTCTTTTAGATCTGGGTTTTGTCGAATTTCATATTTATCATGTGTTGAGACTTTGTTCTTAATGAAATATTGAAGTTCTTTTGTTCAATCGCATGTTTGTTAACCGTTCTTAAGTTTGTATATCCGGAATGCAAGCTTATGTATAATTTTCATTAAAGTTAATTGAAAGATTACTTTTATGAATTGATCTATGCAATTGAAGAGATTTGTTTGTAATTCTAGACATAGAATAGCAAGAATCTTCTATTATTTTTATGAGTTCATGTTATTAATGCAAATTTAGGTTGCTATTGATTGAGGAGACATCCTAATCGATTAACCTAGGTTTAGATAAATTGTTAGATTCGAAAGAATTAATAATTTGCTCAAGGAACTCTATAGCTTAAGAACTAATCTTAATTATCTAATATGGATTGTCAATGATTCACATGATAAATTGAAAGTAAGACAAAACCTGGATTATTAGACCTTAATTGAATCTTGTTTGTTTATTGGAGTTGTGTTAATAGTGTTTTAAAGAAAATTAGATAAAGTAGTAAAATCATCGAAATTGTTCAGTTAGATAGTAGAATACGATTTAGTACTAGTATTTGCCTATTCCCTGAGGACGATCCCAATTTTTAAAAGCTATACTATATTCACGATAGGTACACTGCCTATTACCTTTATAGCAAATTTAAGAACGGGCCTTTATAAATTGAAAATTACGCTTGAAGGTAAAAAAATAATCGATCAAGGGTATTCCTTGTACCTAGGGGATTTGGAGGATGGATTTCCACTCCTCGAGGACTACTACGACTAGTGGATTTCTCTCCATGGCCGAATGAGTTCATTTCTTAAATAGTTGTGCTCATGTATGTGCTTGTAATCGTAGTGGTATTAGAATTAGGAAAAGATAAAATTATCATGATGTGTGATTTAATCGTGGTTGAATGAATAATAAGTATATCGAGACGAGACTTGTTGGATAATCATGGTATGAGCTAGCATAGACTTGGATTGTTTGAAATTCTCTATGATCACATTTAACCTACGTAAGTAACATGCCACGATTATATGAATAAACTGTATATGCATATCACATAGTAAGTTACATTGCATTAGCTAATATACCTTTGGTGGGACAAAAGTATATTAGCGGAAGGCGATCGGGCCTATGTTAACATCAAGGATGTGAGATCGCTTAAGTTAACGGATGTGTAGTAGGCACATAAAGCTACTATCATAAAACAACAGAGGTTGTATAACTAAGAGAAAGAGAACGGAGTTATGGTTGCATGACTTATGGACCACCCCACTCATAATTGGAAATTATGGTTGCATGTCTGTCATGGCTCGAAGGGTACCTTAAACGTGGTAGTCCACCACATATAATATCAAGGCTTAAGAATGGCTACCTTAGTCATGCGAAAGCCTTAGTATTATATGTAAGGCGTTTAGCACGGTAATAGGAGACACTTTTGGAAGTATAGTTTAAGCAAGTAAAGATGAACATACAAGAATGTAGAAATAAAAGATATTATATCATTAATAACCAAAGGTCTATTACATGATTTCTTAAGGGCATACCCCTGCTAATCCCAAAGATCGTGATAGCCTTTACAACATACAAAATACTACATTAAAAATTTCAAAGGAATTCTAATCTAAGTCTTCGAGTAGATTTCCTCCAAAAGCTTCAATATATAAAACTTACACCGATACGGGGAAGCCTCGGCACAAAAATAGGTGTTCTTGAGAATACAAATACCTATAGGGATGTAAGCTTATGGGCTTAGTGAGTAAATCCCAAAATTCATACTCAAAGTAAATTATCAACCAAGTTTATTATTCAAACATATAGAATGTAACAACCACGTGAGTATACAAGACACATGACTTTCCGGGAATCATATGTTGAATGAATTACGCCCTTCATTCGAGGTTGGGTATTGAGGCCAATTACAGCCACAACTTTCAAAAACACTTTTATAGGTCTTATTTGCTCCGATACACCATCAAAAACTTGTAGTTATTACAGGCTCCTACTAGCCACCAATTTTTGTAGTTTTTACCGGCTCCTACTCGTCACTTATATGATATACCGGTTCTGCCTACCACCACTATTATACACTTGTGCCACCAATTGTATAGTAGTGAATGAAATGAGACTCAACATATGAAATGCATGAATAACTTCTTAATTAAAGTCTAGTAGTTATATTTAACTTTTTTCAAGTGATCAACCAATTTCAAACACTTCAAGATTAATGCACATACAAACTTTATTACAAACAAATCAAGTTTCGATATACTTAGTATTCTTTCAACATATTATCATACACTTCCTTTTGATTTTGCCTAAATTCTAGTGCTACTAATTTTACAAGCACAATCAAGAGTATGAAAAAAATAACGGGGAGTAAACTCACTCAGCCATGATGACACCTTTCTTGAAATAGATGAGTCGTTCGGGATTTTCACTAATCGTAGTAATCTTCAGGATACGAACAATCCTCCTCGAGATTATCTAAAAAGAGAATATCCAAAATCGCGGTAAAATCGTATAAGAGGAAATTCCAACTTAAAATGGCCATAACTTGCTCATTTTAACTCGAAATTTCGCGTATAATATACCGTTTTCTACCTACTCGAAAAGATCTATCTATTTCTAAGCTTATTTTCATAAAACTAAGTCATTTGTGTCCCGAAAAAGCAGCGATCAGATTTGCCACGAATTTGCAAAAACTTGTTTTCCTTCTTGTAAATAAAGCTCATTGGAAAAGATGAATATTCCAAGTATTTTGTAAACTTTTGAAAAGTATATACATATATGTATTGACTCATAACAATTGGATGAAGTAAATGAAGTTGTCTCAACTTATGAAAAAGTAAAGTTTAAAAGATGTTGAACTTGAGATTTGTTAGAATATTCATTTTACTTTTGAAAAGATCTAGAGTTATTTGAGATGAATATTCCAAATTTAATTTCTTATAATTACTTTAAATTCCTAAAGAGTGGTTTTATTTTCTAAACTTAGATTCCAACAACTTTTAAAAGTAATAAAATGATATTTTTGTTTCTTGTAGTGATTCTAAAAGAATTTCTAATACTTGATAAAAAATAGGTTTTTATTAAAATTTTTGTTTATTTACAAAAAATCATTTCTAAGCATGTTTATGAGTTTTAAAGAAATCTAGTTTCTACATTTATTTAATAATTAACCTTTAGTTTAAGAAAACACTTCCTCATTTATTTTTGTTGAGACAAAAACATTATGTTCATGCATGAATATGAATCATAAACTATAGAAATAAAGGAACATAATAACTTAAAATATTAAGCAAATAAGAAAGTAAATCAAGTATTGAGACCTTAGCTTTATCAAGGTATCCCAGGACTAAGAAAAGACTAGTCCCGAAAAGAAAAGAAAAGTTTTGACTTGATGAGGATAAGTCTAAGACTAGAAAGACTAGTCTTAAGAACAATTTGAAATTAAATAAATTGCAATGAAGTAAATAAATTGCATGAAAGGTAAATAAATTGCAAGACAATGAGCTTATATGCTCTAAATATTATGTATAGCTATATAGATATATTAGATAGTAATGAACATAAAAGAACACAAAGGAGTTTGAGATTATGAACAAAAACAAAGTATGAACCTATTGTTGCTTTCTTAACCTTAAAGGTTTTAGAAAACACACACTAAGTTCATACTAAGTAGATGAATCATAGGAATTTCTTTAAAGAAAGTTTACCAAAAAGAAGAAACTAGAGAGAGCTTTTTCTTGTAAGAACTTCTTGGAGAGAATTCTTAAGAGATTTTGAGAGAGCAACTTTAGTAAAGAAGTGGTATGCAAGGTGAAGGTATGAGAGGGTATTTATAGGAAAATGTGGAAGATAATTTGTGTTTAATTGAATAAATGAAAAATAGAACAAATGGGAAGGAAAAAGAAGGGGGCCGGTGCTACTTTGAGTGGGGGGGGGGGGCGGGGCGTGGGGCGCGCGAGAGAGAGGAAATTTTTTTTTTTGTTATTTTGTTAAATAAAAGTAAGAAATGAAATATGTGAAATTGTATTGGAAATGAAAATGTGTAAGAAATAGGTGTATGGGTTGTAAGAATAGGTTGTAAAAAAAAGTAAAGATAGATGAATAGTATAGAATAGTAGAAAATAGTGTAATGTAAAAGTAGACATGACAATTTAATGCTGGTAGTAAGAAAATATGCGTATAAATGTGATATCTGATATTTTTAGCTACCGAAAAATTACGAAATTGATATTTTTGAAAATCCTATATTTTTACGAGTCTAATGGTATATTCAGAATATTTTTCCTATTCTGAGCTCTGGAACACCTTTTTCGAGAATTGTGTCCGATCGGGTTCTAAGGACACTTGAATTTTGCAAAACTGATATTTTTACGTAACTTATAGCTATTACAAACCATTATAACTAATTATTCCCACTTCGTTTTCTAGGGCTAGAGAAAAAGGCAATGTCGGACTTAAGCGGTTACGGTAAACTAGGGTTTTGTTGACTCTAGAAAATCCAGTTGACTTCCGATTAAGGTTTAAACTATAATTCGAATCCAAAAATTTCGGGGATTTACAACCTACCCCCCTTAAGGAAAGTTTTGTCCTCAAAACTTGAAATTTGTACCTGATTTTTCAAAGAAATTTGGATATTTCTTTCGGATCTCATCCTCGGCTTCTTAAGTAGCCTCTTCTTGTGAATGATTCCTCCATAACACTTTGACATATTGGATTTCCTTGTTTCTCAGCTTTTGAACCTTTTGATCCAGAATTTGAACTGGGTGCTCCTCATAAGTCAAGTTTTCTTTTAGCCTGACTGGTTCGAGCTCTACAATCCGATCAGGGTCGGGGATATGCTTTCTTAGTACTGAGACATGAAAGACATTATGTACTCTCGACAGGTTTGGAGGTAACGCCAAGAGATAAGCCAAATCGTCTACTCGTTCAAGGATTTCGAAAGGTTCGATATACCTTGGGCTTAGCTTTCTTCGAGCCCGTACACGATGAATACTCTTTATCAAATTCACTTTTAGGTACACATGATCACCAACGTTAAACTCAAGGATTCGCCTTTTTTGATCTGCCCAACTTTTCTGTCTATCTTGGGCCTCCTTCATCCTTTGCTGAATAATCCTAACTTTATCTGAGGCGTCTTGGATGAGATCTGGTCCAATTATTAACTTTTCCACATCATCCCAAAATAGAGGTGATCTACACCTTCTTCCATACAAAGCTTCATACGGTGGCATCTTAATTGTTGAATGATAGCTGTTGTTGTAAGCAAACTCTACCAAAGGTAGATGTACTTCCCAGCTTCCTTTGAATTCCATAACACAAGCTCTCAACATGTCTTCCAAGGTCTAGATAGTTCGCTCTGATTGTCCATCAATTTGCGGATGATAGGCTGTACTGAAATGTAACTTAGTTCCCATACACTTCTGAAGATTCATCCAGAATTTTGACACAAATCGAGGATCTCGATCCGATACAATTCCTGCTGGAACTCCATGCAGTCTCACAATCTCCCTTACATATAGCCGGGCCAACTTCTCCATTGAGTAGGTCATGTTGATGGGGATGAAGTGTGCTGACTTGGTAAGTCGATCCACAATTACCTATATAGCATCATATCCGGCTGATGTTCGGGGCAATCCGCATACGAAATCCATTGTAATTTGGTCCCATTTCCATTCTAGTATGGTCAATGGCTTCAAAAGTCCTCATGGCCTTTGGTGTTCAATCTTTACTTGTTGACATATGGGACACTTCATTACGAATTCAGCTACGTTCTTTTGCTTACCATTCCACCAAAAGCGACTTTTAAGGTCTTGGTACATCTTGGTACCACCGGGGTGCATGGTATATCCTGAGTTATGCGCCTCATTCATTATTTCCTTTTTCATTTCCTCGTCATTTGGTACACATAATCTTCCCTTCATCCTTACTACATCCTCCTCATCTATCTCAAAATGATCATACTTTCCTCCTTGTATCTCACTTTTAAACTTTTGTATGACTTCATCATATCGTTGAGATTCTTTGATTCTTTCTATCGGAGTTGGCTCCATTACCAAATGGGAGATTTCTATTTCCACACTTTGTCCCACAAATTCGACGCTCAGTCTCTTGAATTCCTTTATAAGTTCTTTTTGGGTTATGAGCATGGCTGCAACTTTTCCGTGGTTCTTTCGACTCAAAGCGTCCACTACCGCGTTCACTCTCCCAGGGTAATAATTTATTCCAAGTCATAGTCTTTGATCAACTCCAACCATCTCCTTTGCCTCATGTTTAGTTCCTTTTGTGTAAATAAATACTTAAGGCTCTTATGGTCCGTATAAATCTCGCATCCCTATCTATATAGGTAGTGCCTCCAAAGCTTGAGAGCAAAGACAACTGCAGCTCACTCAAGATCATGTGTCGAGTAATTTTGTTCATGCGGCCTCAACTGCCGTGAAGCATAAGCAATTACCTTTCCTTCTTGCATAAGCACACATCTTAATCCATTTCTTGACGCATCAATATGGACGGTATATGGCTTTTCCGGATCAGGTAAGGTTAAATTGGAGCAGATACCAACGTTGCTTTAACTCTTGGAAACTTTGTTCTCTCTCTCATTCCAAATAAACCTTTCATTCTCTGGGTCAATTGAGTTAGTGGCTTAGCTATCTTTGAGAAATCTTGAACTAACTTCCTGTAATAGCTAGCTAATCCAAGAAAACTTCTAATCTCAGTCATCGTTCTTGGTTGTTTCCATTCGTTACGGCCTTAATCTTTTCAGGATCTATTGATATTCCTTTCCCTGAGATTAAATGTCCTAGAAAAGATATTTGGTCCAACCAAAAGTCACACTTGGATAGTTTGGCATATAATTGTGCTCCCTTAAGGTTTGTAATGCCATTCTTAGATGTTCCTTGTGTTGCTCCCATGTTTTAGAGTAGACCAAAAATGTCATCAATGAAGACAATCACGCATTTTATCCAAGAGTGGCTTATACACCGATTCATCAGTCCATGAAAGCAGCTGGTGCATTAGTTAATCCAATGGCATAACCATGAACTCATAGTATCCATACCGAGTTCTGAAAGCGGTCTTTGACACATCCTCGGGTTTTATCCTCAGCTGGTGGTATCCAGATCTCAATCAATGCATGCGAAAACACTTGCTCCTTGTAGTTGGTCGAAGAGATCGTCAATCCTTGGCAATGGATACTTATTCTTTATAGTGACCTTGTTGAGTTCTCGATAATCAATACATAACCTCATTGATCCAATCCTTCTTCTTTACGAATAATACCGGAGCTCCCCAAGGTGAGACACTTGGTCTAACGAATCCTTGTTCAAGCAATTCGTGTAATTGCTTCTTAAGTTCCTTGAGCTCAACGGGTGCCATTCAGTATGGTGCCTTGGATATGGGTTCTGTTTTTGGCATCAAATCGATCTCGAAATCGATTTCTCATTTTGGGGGTAACCCAGGCAATTCTTCTAGAAAAACATCGAAGAACTCATTAATGATGGGAATATCGTCAATGTTGGGTCTTTCCTTATCCTCCTTCGTACTTCCCACATAACTTTCAACTCCTTCCTCAACTTTTCAATTAACTCGAACGAACTTAACTCCAAACTTTTAGAAGTTGTGGATTCTCCCAAAAACGTAGCTTTCTTCCCGTCTTGTCCCATGAATTCACCTTTTTATTTCTACAATCCACCTTTGCTTCCACCATGGACAACCGACTCATTCCGAGAATCACTTCGTACTTGCTGATTTCTATTACTATAAGATCGGTGTTGCTCATGGCCTTGTATCTTCATGGGGCAATTCCTTATTACTTCTTTGGTAGTCACCACACTACCGGTGGGGGTTTTTATACGAAAACTTGTTGTGGTTGTGGTGATAGGTAAACCGATCTTCAAGGCTATACTAGCGGCAATAAAGGAATGCGTTGCACCGGTATCGAAGAGGGTATAAGCGGTTAGGTCCCCTATTTGTATGGTTCCTGCGTTCAAGACGCGTGTGTTACTATTCTTATTGTCTTTATAAGGTTCCCTAGACATCTATTATTTCCAACATACATCATAACTTTATACTCAACAGATATCAAAACAACATATTTTAAAGGTTGAGGCTAACCTGTAACCAAGCTATAGTCATACTCCTCTCCATGGTCCAGGGCAGCCAACTCTACTCCTTCTTCGGCATCCTCCTCACAAACCCATTGCCCTTCAAGGTTGTAAATTCTCAGCCCATGCATAGATGATGCCGAGCGACTTCCGCTTCCATTCCCACTCCTTGTCGGGGCAAGTCCTCCTGAAGATCCAACAGGTCGATTTGTTGTGAGATTTCTTTGGGGACACTCGTTGGCAAAATGTCCCATTTGCTTGCATACGAAACAAGTCGTAGAAGCTTTCTTTGGGCAATCCGGAATCTTATGGCTCGGGTCACCACAGAAATAACATTTGTTCTGGAGAAGGGGTCTCTTCGGTAATGCGCCTTTGCATTTCCAACAACTTACTGCTGCCTTGGAATTATCCTTTTGTCCACCGAAATTTCCCTTAAAGTAATTGGTTTAAACCTCTTAGAAGGGAAATTGGAGCTTGTTCCTGGTTGAAATTTCCTTCCAAACACATGCACTTTCTTCTCAGAAGTCCCAGCTTTCCTTTTCTTGGCCCCTTCAACAATTCTTGCTCTTTCAACCAATTCCTGAAGGTGCATGTCAAACTCTTCTAACCGCATCCTTAAGTCCTCATCTAACCCATTCAGGAACACTTGTCGTTTCAGCTCCTCACTATACTTATAAGAATCCGGAGCATACTGCAGGAGTCTGAATTCCGTCTCATATTGTTCTATGGATTTTCCTTTCTGGGATATGTGCAAGAAATCCGCACTATACTTACTCTTAAACTTCCAGGAAATAATTTTCCAGAAACTCATTCCGAAACATATCCCAGGTGATAGGTGGCAATTCCCTACTCTTGGACTCCCACCAACGCGGGCATTAAACCTCAACATATAGGTACCATAGCTTATTCGAAGGTGGTGAGGAACTTCATAGGCGGCAAAAGATCGTTCTATCTACGCGAGCCAATCCTCAGCTTCATCTGGTTTCCTAAAAGCTCTCAAAGTAACGGTTACTTTTGATAAAATCTGGGAGTGAAGTTCTGTATGGTCGAGGTGGTGGCGGAGGCGGCAAGGGTGCTGTATGTGATTGAGCATCAGGTGCTGCTGGTCCATGTACAGATGCTTGGGGTGCCTGCTGGGTGGTGCTTGAGCTGGTGCCTGTGGTGGCATATTCCTCTGTTGTTGTTGAACTAACACATTAAGAAGCTGTGTTAATTGACCCAGAGTGGCTTGGAGATCGCCTTGCGGGTTTGGGGCAGGAGCCACAGGGGGCACTTCTGGTTGGTTAACTTCTTCAGGCGGGTTATTCGATGCCTGCCTCATCCTTGGTCGTCCCCTTCTAGGTCGGCTGTTTTAATTGTTTACGTAAACACTAGATTATTAAGTCTTTTACATATTAAGTTACGGAAATTGCGGAAGCTTTCAAGGAATAAACATGTAAAGAGAAATATCACAAAAGAAGTTTAAGCAACTAAATCAAGAGATGAAATTTGTTTAAACCAAAATACTTCATTTAATTAAAAAGCATAAAAGGGAATGAAATCCCATAAGGAAATCAAGGCTTGCAAAAGAAATTCAAAATACCACAAATGTTGAACACTTTTCCGAAAGCATAAATTAAACTACTGATCGATCCTATTTCCTAAGTCGATCTGGTTACAAAATTCTTGTTGGACACATGGGATTGCTCATGTGGATCCTTCCTTCCTTCTTTGATCTTTCTTCATGGTGAGGGAGTTACATTATGGTGGTTGGGTCTAGAAGTCGTCCTTGGCCTCTTAGTTACGAACAGCTTCAAGTAGCTTCGGACCATAATTCTTTTTCCTTAGTGGGAGGGTTGATTCCTAGACGTGCTTGGCTCCTGTTGATCAAACTCCGTTTGTGACGCACACTCTTCATCGGATACTTCCATCACTTCATTCTTGGTCAGGTCTCTTATGTGAGATCGTTTTTGATTCGGGATGTTTTCATCAGGCCATTCGAAATCTTGACTGGCTTGGAAATATCCTCATCCCGTCTGTGATCTGCTGGCTCATCATGGGCATAGATATATAATCGGCCTATGGAATTCCAAATTCAAAATCGAAAAAACTGGACGTCTATCGCTTCGGAAATGAACGTAGCTTCTTGGAGCATAGGGTATGGTTGTAATGGCACGTGAGCCGTTCCATCTCGTAAGAAACTTCTAAGTCAGTCTAATAGGGCAAACTCCTTACATGGGCTTCCTACTTTTAACCGGTAGTCCACAAGGGTTTCATCATTTCTTGAGTTCAAACATAGGGCCTTAACTCTAATTCATTCAAGGGTAAGCTAGAGAAGACAAATGAGATCCTTAATTTTCCTTTTTGAGAATTTCTAGACTTATCTAACTTATCTAAGTTCTTTTCTAATAACATATCTATCTTTTTCTATTCTAGATTTATTCCTATTACCTTTATTCCTATAAACTTATTGCTCTGATACTAACTTAAACTGTCACGTCCCGAAGGGTACCCTAAACGTAGCAGTCCGCCACATATAATATCAAGGCTTAAAAATGGCTACCTTAGTCATGCAAAAGCCTTAGTATTATATGTAAGGCGTCTAGCATGGTAATAGGAGACACTTTTGGGAAGTATAGTTTAAGCAAGTAAAGATGAACATACAATAATCCAGAAATAAAAGATATTATATCATTAATAACCAAAGGTCTATTACATGATTTCTTAGGGGCATACCTCTGCTAATCTCAAAGATCGTGATAGCCTTTACAACATACAAAATACTACATTAAAGATTTCAAAGGAATTCTAATCTAAGTCTTCGAGTAGATTTCCTCCAAAAGCTTCAATATATAAAACTTACACAGATACGGGGAGGCCTCGGCACAAAAATAGGTGTTCCTGAGAATACAAATACCTATAGGGGTATAAGCTTTGGGCTTAGTGAGTAAATCCCAAAATTCATACTAAAGTAAATTATCAACCAAATTTATTATTCAAACAATGGAATGTAACAACCACGTGAGCATACAAGACATATAACTTTCCAGGAATCATATGTTGAATGAATTACGCCCTTCATTCGGGGTTGGGTATTCAGGCTAATTACAACAACAACTTTTAAAAACACTTTTATAGGTCTTATCGGATACTATACGCCATCAAAATCTTGTAGTTATTACAGGCTCACACTAGCCACCAATTTTTGTAGTTTTTACCGACTCCTACTCGCCACTTACATGATATACCGGTTCTGCCTACCACTACTATTATACACTTGTCCCACCAATTGTATAGTAGTGAATGAAATGTGACTCAACATATGAAATGCATGAATAATTTCTTAATTAAAGTCTAGTAGTTACATTTAACTTCTTTCAAGTGATCAACCAATTTCAAACACTTCAAAATATTAATGCACATACAACTTTATTACAAACAAATCGAGTTTCGATGTACTTAGTATTCTTTCAACATATTATCATACACTTCCTTTTGATTTTGCCTAAATTCTAGTGCAACTAATTTTACAAGCACAATCAAGAGTATTAAAAAAATAACGAGGAGTAAACTCACTTAGCCATGATGACACCTTTTTTGAAATAGATGAGTCATTCGGGATTTCCACTAATCGTAGTGATATTCGGGATACGAACAATCCTCCTCGAGATTATCTAATCAAGAAGAATACCCAAAATGAGTAGTTTGTGAACTTCTATTTTTTTTTTTTGAAGATTCTAAACTTTCCTTAAAATCGTGGTAAAATCGTATAAAAAGAAATTCCAACTTAAAAGGGCCATAACTTGCTCATTTTAACTCAGAATTTCGCTTATAATATACCGTTTTCTATCTACTCGAAAAGATCTATCTATTTCTAAACTTATTTTCATAAAAATAAGTCATTTGGGTCCCAAAAAAGCAACGACCAGATATGCCACGAATTTGCAAAAACTTGTTTTCCTTCTTGTAAATAATGCTCATTTGAAAAGATGAATATTCCAAGTATTTTGTAAACTTTTGAAAAGTATATGCATATATGTATTGACTCATAACAATTGGATGAAGTAAATGAAGTTGTCTCAACTTATGAAAAAGTAAAGTTTAAAAGATGTTGAACTTGAGATTTGTTGAAATATTCATTTTACTTTTGAAAAGATCTGGAGTTATTTGAGATGAATATTCTAAATTTAATTTCTTGTAATTACTTTAAATTCCTAAAGAGTGGTTTTATTTTCTAAACTTAGATTCCAACAACTTTTAAAAGTAATAAAATGATATTTTTGTTTCTTGTAGTGATTCCAAAAGCATTTCTCATACTTGATGAAAAATAAGTTTTTATAAAACTTTTTGTTTATTTATGAAAAATCATTTCTAAGCATGTGCATGAGTTTTAAAGAAATCTATTTTCTACATTTATTTAAAAATTAACCTTTAGTTTAAGAAAACACTTCCTCATTTGTTTTTGTTGAGACAAAAACATTATGTTCATGCACGAATATGAATCATAAACTATAGAAATATAAAGAACATAATAACTTGAAAGATTAAGAAAATAAGAAAGTAAATCAAGTATTGAGACCTTAGCTTTATCAAGGTACCCTGGGACTAAGAAAAGTCTAGTCCGGAAAAGAAAAGAAAAGTTTTGACTTGATGAGGACAAGTCTAAGACTAGAAAGACTAGTCTTAAGAACACGTTGAAATTAAATAAATTGCAAGACAATGAGCTTATATGCTCTAAATGTTATGTATAGCTATATAGATATATTAGATAGTAATGAACATAAAAGAACACAAAGGAGTTTGAGATTATGAACAAAAACAAAGTATAAACCTATTGTTGCTTTCTTAACCTTAAAGGTTTTAGAAAACACACACTAAATTCATACTAAGTAGATGAATCATAGGAATTTCTTTGAAGAAAGTTTACCTAAAAGAAAAAACTGAGAGAGCTTTTTCTTGTAAGAACTTCTTGGAGAGAATTCTTGGGAGATTTTGATAGAGTAACTTTAGTAAAGAAGTGGTGTGAAAGAAGTGAAGGTATGCGGGGTATTTATAGGAAAATATGGGAGATAATTTGTGTTAATTAATTAAATGAAAAACAAAACAAATGGGAAGGAAAAGAAGGGGGCCGACGCTACTTTGAGAGGGGGGGGGGGGGGGAGGGTGTGGAAGGGAGAGGAATTTTTTTTGGTTATTTTGTTAATTAAAAGTAAGAAATGAAATATGTGAAATTGTATTGGAAATGAAAATGTGTAAGAAATGGGTGTATGGGTTATAAATAGGTTGTAAGAAAAAGTAGAGATAGATAAATAGTATGAATAGTAGAAAATAGTGTAATGTAAAAGTAGACATGACAATTTAATGTCGGTATTAAGAAAATATGCTTATAAATGCGATATATGATATTTTTAGCTACCGAAAAATCACAAAATTGATATTTTTGGAAATCTTATATTTTTACGAGTCTAACAGTATATTCAGAATATTTTTCCTATTCCGAGCTCCGAAACACGTTTTTTGAGAACTATGTTCAACGGGTTCTAAGGACACTTGAATTTTGCAAAACTGATATTTTTACGTAACCTATAGCTATTACGAACCATTATAGCTAATTATTCCCACTTCGTTTTCTAGGGCTAGAGAAAACGGCAATGCCAGACTTAAGCGGTTACGGTAAACTAGGGTTTTGTTGACTTTGGAAAATCCGGTTGACTTCCGATTAGGGTTTAAACTATAATTCGAATCCAAAAATTTCGGGGATTTACAATGTCTTATGGACCATCCTAACCCCGAATGGAGGGTGTAAATCCATTCAACATAAGATTTCTGGATGGTTTTATGTATTGTATGCTCATGTGATTGTGCATTCATATGGTTGCTAATAACTTGTCTGTTATATACTGTTGCTAAGTATTAAATATTTGAAAATGAATCTCACTAAGCTTGTAGCTTACACCCTGATAGTTTTGTTGTGGTGTCCTATTTTTGGTTGTTTCGAAAGAACACTTTTCACAGGATTATCATTTGGATGAAGGAGCTTTTGAAGAAGTCGGGACCTAACCAGAGGCGTGGACTTCTAGGAAAATCTTCTTGATATAAACCCTAGTATTGTAATGTGGATTTAGAATAGATGGACTTCCATTATTATTTTGGCGGGGGTATGCCCTCTTGACTTTTGTAAAGACTTAACTTATTTTATCTTGTTGTGATTTCTATTCTGAATGCTAATGTATGCCTTCTTAAGACTATTCGATTCAAAGTGTGATCTTGAAAGTCGTGCAAGTACACCTTACACCTGGTATGTAAACTTATGGGGTGACTAAGGTTGTTATACTTAAGTTTAAATATCGAGTATGGTGGATTGTCGTGTTTTGGGCCCCTTTGGGGCGTGACAGTTTAAGTTGGTATCAGAGCATGGTTAAGAGTTTATAATCATAACTACAACTAAATAGCCTTAAAGAGGGATAAAAAGAAAAGATAGAATAGAATTAAAAAGAAAGACTTAGATAGGATGATGACCATGGTACGAGTCTTAGGATCCTATTTCCTAACTCTTGTGGATAATAACCACTAGGAAGCAATAGGCTTAGCATTGCGAAACATCCATAGGTGACCTAATGATACCCTCGTGTAATATCGCTTATGTTGTCTTGATTGTTCTCGGAATTGCATGATCATTGTTAAAAGTTGGCTGCTTCATTAGTTGTTTAAGACATGAAATTTTACTTGCATGTTGTTTATGAGAATATTTGCAAGTGTTGTTTAAATTTCTATAAAGATATAGTCATGTTTTATGATTTCAAGATTTTCTTATTTAAATTCCTGATTACCTTTTTCACTCTTATTTTTCACTTTTATTACAATTTCCTTTATTTCCGCTTTCACGTTTGAAAACATTAATAAAATATTGGGAAGATTACTTATCTAGACAAAATAAAAATTACAACAGCCGTGGTAAGAGGAGGAGACATCAGGAGGAAAGCGCCTCTAACCAACCCAATATGGAAGAAGGGCAACAAGATGCCCCACCTCCAAACCTTCCTGCTGATGCTACTCAGGTAGCCTTGCAAGCCATGCTTGGACAAATGGCACAAATGACTCAAGTGCTTGAAGCACTTCGGTAGACTTTACCGGCTCAAGCACCAGCTCCAGCTCTGCCTCCACCGGCACCACAAGCTTCTGTAGGGATGCCTGCACAGGAAAGCATACATTCTCATACCGCGCCCTTGCCTCCTCCACCACCAATGAGGCCATACAAGAGCTCCCTACCTAAGTTCATTAAGAGTAATAGATATTTTGAAGGGGCTATTGGAAGACTGGATGAGGCTGAAGATTGGTTAGCTCAGATAGAGTGATCCTTCAATGCTTTTGAGGTTGTAAGCCCCGGAAAATTTCAAAATAATTTCAAGATGAACTTCGAAAATAAACCCTAAAAATCACTCCAAATTAAAACCGAATTTCAACTAGTCCAAACAAGAACGAATTCAAAACTTCTTAATCTTGAGAAAATAAAAATCTTAAAAATAAAATAAGAACACAGTGGTCTTCAATTCAAAACCACTACGTACGACAAATTCCATATGACTCCGATTATAAAATCGGGTAATATAGATCCCAAAAAAAGAATTATTAAAAAGTAAATAACGATTAACTTTCGAAAATGAAACCAATTCAAAATTCCGAAAACGTTAAAAGATATTAAATACTTACAAAAATAAAAAAAATAAATTTCTCAAATTAAATATGTTGTATAAACATAAATATCAGTTTCCAAATTGGCAAAGATCTAAACCGAAAATCACGGAAACCCTAACCGGAATACAATAGTTAAGTCCGGCAATCTAGCGCCCCTAACCCTAGAGGCCGAGATGTAGTTTAAATATGTAGAATAGCTCATAGTAATATGAGTTTGTTTAAAAATATCAGATTGGTAAATTTTTGACCTATTTCGAACCCGTTCGGATACAGACTTCGAAAAGTCCCGGGGCTCGAGATATCAAAAATATACCAATAGTACCGTTAGACTCGTAATTTCATAAGATTTCTAAATATATCAGTTATATAATTTTTCGGGTTATAAAAGTTACAGTTATAACCTTTTTATCGTATTTCCATTATTACCGGTAATTGATTAGTCTTTTGCACTATTCATTTTTATTTCATTACAAAATTTTATTATTCTTATAAAGTCTTATATTTTTAGATAAATATTTTATATGTTATAGAAAATTTTGTTTTTCTAAAATTTAGTTCGTTTCGGGTCTTTACGGGATCAGATTCTGTTTAAGACCCGATACTAAAAATAAAATAAATTAATTTAATAATTGAAAAATATTTATATTTTCATAAAATAATTTTTTTGAATTTTTCGGGTTATAAAAATATTATTTATAGCCCATATTCGCGTATTTTGATCATACCGGTAACATATTTGTTAAAATACTAAAATAATTCAAATAATTATTTAATTTAAATATGAAAAATCTGCTACAAATATTTGGAATAAATTTTCTAATTTTATTTTATTTTAATTTATTTTATTAATAAAGTACTTTTACAACCCATACCTTCAAGTACACCTTACACATATCACTTCATTTTCACTTCAATCTTTCTACACATTATCCCACAATTGATGGCAGATTTTTGACCCTATTTATGGCTGCCATTGTCCTTTATCCACTCATATTTTGACTAAATTAATTATTTTCTACTCCTTCTTAAGAAAGTTACATTACACATTATTACACAATTCAATTCAAGTCAAATTTCAACAATTCTCTCTCTCTCCTCCCCATTTCACGTGCAGCACCCCCCCCTTTGGCTGCCTTTTTTTTTTTTTTTCTCTTTATTCATTAATTAAAACACTCATTTCTCTCTCTCCTTCATTTACTCCTTTCCCTCTTTTATTCTTAGCTTTTCTCTCTCTTTTTCCTCTCTTTTCTCTTCATTTTGTTCTTGTTTCTTACAAAACCAAGCTGCCCCCATTCCATTCTTGAGCTCCACACATATTTCTTGAAGATTTTTAAGCAAATCTTCATCTCAAAGCCTCCATAGGTGATATAGGTAAAGTGTAATGAAGGTTTCATGCATCAAATGACCTTCCATAAGCTTAAAAGCTTAGGATGATGATGCCAAAAATGAAACTCTCTTTCTCTACTTTTATTATCTTGTATTTCAATTATTTTCTTGTTTAAAGTTGATATATATTGTAGATCTAACTTTTATAGCTTTGATTTTTGTTTATGCCATAGATCTTGTATTTAAGTTGTTATTTTTGTTATTCCTTATGATTTATGCATAGATCTAGCATCCACATGTCTATCTTAGTGATTCATGCATGTAAAACTAGTTTAGAAAACTAGATCTAAAGTTTTGAGTTCATAGATGCATTAGATCTTTGTTTATGTTCATGAACAACTTGCTATAGCTTGATGATGGTAGGAAAGTTGTAGGAAACCCAAGATCTATTTTGTTTTCAACAAAAATCAATTTTGAAAATTCGGATGAAAATGGAACCATAGTTAGAAAAGTGGTTTTTCAACTTCAAAATGTGTATTTTTCATTTAAAATGAAGGGCTTAGGGTATAGATAACATAAATGAGTAATTTTGATGAGCAAAGTTTAGATCTATGAGTTTAAAGTTTGTTTTCATGGGTTTCATCTAGGTGTATGTTCATATTATGTGTAGATCTTAGATTTGAACTTGAACAAAATTTGTGAAATTCGTATTTTGGCAAGACCAATATTTAAAAACCACTTTCCAAGTGTCAAAATGTAATTTTTTTAAGAAAATGAAGGCTTAATATATGATATCATCAAGACTTCTTTTTACAAGAATCAAATGTGATTTTCAAAATAAAAATTCTATTTTCGGATTTTGGCCAAGGCCTATTTTAAAAACATGTTTTCCAACTCAAAAATGAAGTTTTTATTTAAGAAATGAAAGGCTCTAGATATATGTAAGGAATGGATTTTCATGAGCTTAGATAGATTTTATCAAAAGATATAACCAAAAATGAATTTTGTAAATTCGGATCCCAACCAAGACCAATTTTTAGAACCCATGTATCAACTCCAAAACTCATGTTTTATGTGAAAAATGAAGTATATAGGTAATAGATATCATTAAGCAATGATTTTTACAAGTTAAAATGAGTTTAGGCATGAGTAATGTTAAAACAAGTAATGGAATTAAAATGAAAAATTTTGAGTTAGTGATCAATTGTCAAATTCGTAATTTGAGATGATGCATAAGTAATCACTTAGTATTTGAGCTCAAATTGCAAGTTTTATGTGTTAAATGAAGTCCTTAGGTAATTGATATAGTAAAGCCTTAAATTTTAATGCTTTAAACAAGTTTTCCCAAATGAATCATTCAAAAAGTGGATTTTCTAAAATTCGGATTTTTGAGTAAATCATATTGGAAAACATATTTACAAAGTGTAAAATGGAAATTTTTATAGAAATGAAGGTCATAAGTAATATATTAATGAAGACTCAATTTTACAAAAATAATTATATTTTCTTAAGTAATAAATCCAAAACAAATGGAAATAATCAAAGTTAGAAAACTAGATTTTTCAAAAGTAGTTATGTTGAAGTCTTGCAAAATAAAAGTTAAAATTTCTTTTACAAAAATCATCAAGATCATGCATACATTAAGCTCATCTCATGTCATTCATGTTAGGAAATCATTCATATTGCATGTATAGCTAATTTATAGTAGGAACATTACAAACATTTACAAAACTATTTTTCGGAAATTGAAATTGTTGCTGCCCTAATCTGATCCGAACTTTTCGAAGCTTCAAAGTTTTCAAAACTTGAAAATAATATTAGAAATAGATAGATCTTTCGAAGTAGATAGAAATCGATATATAATTTGCGAGATTCCGAGTTAAAATGACCAAGTTATGGCCGTTTTAAGTTGGAATTCCCGCTTAGGACGAGAATTACGAATTTGATAGTTCGTATAAATCGTTTAGATTAGTTTGAGTTGAAATACTTATTAGAGTATTTCTTCCTTTTTAGGAGATCCCGAGATCGACGATTCCCTACCACCGATTATTATTACTAGAAGACCGGTGATCCAATGGCCGAGTGAGTTTTCTCCTTGTTTTGTTACCTTGATTGTGCTTGTAGTTAGTTGCATTAGAATTATAGGAACAAGATAAAAATCGATATGAATGGGGATGGGATATGATGAGGCTGTGATGAATGTATGCCAAAGAATACTAAAGCATATCGAAACCACGATTTGATTGGATAACTGCACTGTTCATATTATTTCTGTTATGTGTATGATATTGGGGTCACTCTAAAGAATGTATAAATATTTTGACCTAAGCAAAAAGTAAATTGATCATGCATCGCATCGGACATATTGCATTTGGTAGCGTGCTACTCCTACGCAGGTCGATCGGTATGGTCCGAGGACTCGTTTGGATAATGAGACCCGGGATCAGAGCTCATTCATAGGAAACTAAGGCGCATCGGGATGCATTCCATGTGTGAGCCTAGCCGAGGCGAGTGCTATGAGCCGAGGGCTTGGGGACTAGCAGCAGTCGTGTAGACTTCAATACCATCCCTAACCCAAGATACGGAGGGCGTAAATCCGTTCTGTGTGTGGGTTCCGGATACCCATACATAATTGCTTGCTCACGTGTTTGTTCATGCATAGCATATGATTGATTAAACTTGCTTGTTATGGTACGGAAAAGGGAATTCTCACTAAGCTAGTGTAGCTTATACCCCAATAGTTTTAAATGAACAGGTTATCTCAAGAATGCAAAGTGGGGACTGAGATGGTTGAAGCCGGGAATGGCTTCGGGATTCGGCAAGAAATGAGAATGTTGAAGTTATCAGCTAGTTTATGATTTGTCTTGTAATAGTTTATGTAGGGAAGTCTGTGGATGAATGTAATTGAAGTTGAATGATTTATTTTGAAGTATAGTGGTTTGTATCGAAAGTATAGTGGATTTATTTCCTTTACATTGTTACTCAATTGTATCAACATAAAATGTATCATTCCGATGTGTCTCCTTTATGTGTTAGACGCCTTGTACATAGTATGGAAGCCTTCGCGTGATAGGTGGTCATTCTTAGGCTTTAATATTGTGTACGGCGGACTGCCACGTTTAGGGTACCTTCGGGGCGTGACAGAGGTGCCTTACCACCTGAGAGTTGATTACGACACATATGCTCAGGCTCAATGCAAGATTTGGTGGGACTCAAAGCAAAGAGAGCTCATGCCACCGGTCACTTGGGAAAGGTTCCATCATGAGTTTTTGAAAACTACTTCCCCGGGTAGTCTCGGGTACAGTTTAGTGCGGATTTCTTGCACATTGCTTAGAAGGGCTGAACAGTAGAGCAATATGAAACTGAATTCAGCAGGTTGCTACAATATGCTCCGGATTCTATAAGTATAGTAAGGAGCTAAAAAGACAAGTTTTTCTTGAACGGATTGGGTGAGGAACTGAGAATGAGGCTGGAAGAATTTGATATTAGATCTTTCAGAGAGTTAGTGGAAGAGCCCGGATAGTGGAAGGGGCTAAAAAGAGAAAAAGCAAGACTACAGAAAAGATGCCTTCGGTTTTTGGAAGGAAGTTTTATGGGGGATCAAGATCTGGATTCTCTCAAAAGAAGTTCATGCCGTCTTATGGCTTTAAGAGTAACACTAGTGGGGGATAGCTTACCCTTAAGGGCATTAGTTGCTGGAAATGTAAGGGGGATCTGTAAACCCCGGAAATTTTCCACTAGATTGTATAAACTAGATAATAATTTAGATTTAGATTCTAATTAAAGTCCAAGAATAGATTAATACCTAGAATTTGGTTAGATAAAGGATTTCGAATTCGAATAAAGAATTTCTTAAACCCTAGCTGATACCAAAAAATGAGATTTCATATCTTGAATGAATAATTCAAGATATGATTAAAAGAAAATCTAAAATTTAGACCCGAAATCTGATATACAATAAGATTTAAATAGAAAAATACAAATATAAAGATTAAATGATTGTTTTTGATCCCGATAATGATTCGAGAATAGAACAATGAACAGTAATGAGCCTGTACTCAAACTTAAACTCTAAATTCAAGATCCTTAGATAGTATTAATAGTTACTAATAAGATTTCACGTTAAGTATCAAAACTAAAGATATATATATATATATATATAGTTTAGATTCCGTATTAAGTACAATACTAAGTAAACGATTATTTACGTTATAGATAGAAAACAATGACCCAAAGATAAACCATTAGGATTATAAATATACAACGAAAACATAAACTGTTGAATAACTCATGATCTAAATTTCAAATAAATAATCGGATCACGCTATTGTTCTAACTCGAGTTTTCTTAAGCTATTGGAGCCTAAAAAAAATTGACATAATGAGCTTAAGAAATTTTAATCATGGGAAATAAAATTATACGAATAGTTAATCACATATATACAAAATCTAAAATTGTATTATTTGATAATCTAAGTGTTTTATATACTTCTATAAACATATTTTTATACAAAAACTTCTAAATATTAGCTAAATTGTACCCGTATAACTTGTTAAATGATCCTAAAACTAAATTAAAATAATAAACTAATATATATATGTTATTCGGCTGCATTTCGGTAGAGATTCGAAGAGGAAAGAGGAGCCGGATTTTTGGATCAATAATGCACTCCTTAGTAAACCAAATCAACTCAAATGACCAACCAAAAGATGACAACTCAACTCCACATTAATTGCAACGAAAATAACAGATCAAATTCGGAGAAAATTCGAGGAGAAATGCAGCCGTAACTCCTTCTATTATTCTTCTATATGTATGCCTTTAAGACTCATAATGAGAGAACAAACAATCCTCATTAATTCCCACATTTTCCAGAACGAAATTGCTCCCAAATAACAACCAAAACAAACCAAAAATAGAGAACAAACGGATCATACCAATCAAGTTTGGATCAAAGGAAAAACAATACCAAAAAACCTTGAATACGAGTTCAAAGGTAAGTTGTGATGAAGTTCAAATCATTTTCTTTCAAATCTAAGCTTTATAACTGATTCTAATAATCTTAGGAACGTAATAAACACAACTACCAGCTTCGAATTCCATCGGATCAGCTCAAACGAGGTAAAAGTCCGAAATCCTAGTTTTATTTCCATAAAATCAAGATCTAAATATATATGTTTTTAGACGTGTTCAAAATTGTTTTATGTCCTTATATAAGATATATAAACACTTAGAAGTAGTTTGAGTATGTTTTTAACATGGGAAATTTAACCAAATTGAATCGGACAGAGGAGGAAGATGATGAATAGTACCAACACTGTCACAAAGCCGGCAGTGTAATCGCTCAACGCCGGCGGCTTACATGGATAGGCTGGCGACGTAGAGATGGCTTACATTGATCAGAGGCTACGTAAAAATAATTTTCACGTAAAAATGAATGTAAGCCGGCTACCTGGAGATTTACGCCGACGGCGTAGGGCCCGCGTACGTGGAAAGCCAACAGCTTTCAAAGTCGGTGCAACCAATCTAAAATAATTTTTCAAAACAAAGTTTACACCGGCATCTAGGTTTAAAGGCCGACGGCTTTGAGCCGGCGTATGCTTAAATTCCTTCAACGAAAGCTAGTTTTAAACGAACAGATATATATATATATATATATGTACAATATACCTACAGATTAGATATTATATATATATGATAATAGGAGAATTTATTAGGTAGTTAAGTAAATACAAGTATTCAAGCATATTTAGATTAATATCTAATAATTCTTAAAGCCCTAGAATTAAGGAAAAATATTTAGTTAGTAAATAGTCAAATATTTATTCTAAATAGATAAAATAGGTAAGAATTGAAATTGAAATAAGCTAAATTTTTGAGTAATGTGACTTCTAAAATAACAAAGTAATTATAGGAGATAAATTAGGAGAAACACGATAACACTAAGTAATATAAATAGAAATAATTTTCTATATTGAGATCAGTATAGAATAACATAGAATTAGTATTAGTCATTACCAAAACCTTGCTAAATATCGATCCTAGGACACTAGCCACACATAGGAATTAAGTTATGTAATCTATAATGTATATTGATGAATACTTTATTCATCTTAATAGGTGATTTTGATATGCTAGAGGATCTACCAACTGATTATTACGACTGAGTCAGTATGAGCAGGTAAGTAATTCAGTCATATTATACTGTTTGTGCTTGTAAGTAGTTGAATATGTAATGCAAAGATAATTAAACGATTGTATTGCTGAAAGTATGTTGTGATCTGTTTGTATGATTGTTAAGATATCCTTACAAAAGCGATAATGTAATGATTTGATGTTATGAAATAGTATAATGATGATTGTGTGTAATGTATGGTCACCATGAACTTGATTAAGAATTATTGATTTAACAAATAATTTGATCATGCATTACACGAATTGCATTATTGTATATATATTGGGGTGGCAGCCTGCTACGTATTAATAATCAGATATCTGTTTATGCTTGGTTTTTCTAATGTGTTAGTTCTTCCAAGGTATTCTTTGGTCTGTCGGTCCTATGGGAACTAAGTGGCACCGAAGAACGTCGCCCGTAGAATCACTTTGAAATGATTAATACTTAGGGAGTTTCTAAGGGGATTGTAGGAGATGGTCAGTTTAATCGATTATATTCATAGTGATAACCCTAAAACGAGAAATCGTTGATTCTTCTATGTACTTAGTCTCTCCTAGGCAGGTGGGTCATTGAGTATGATTCTTCAACCCTTAAAAAAGGGCATAAATCTTTTTCCTGTTTGGATTCTAGATCATCCAAGCTTGTATCTGTACATATGATTGAGTGCTTGCATTGCATATGATTTGCTAATAACTTGTGTGATGTATGGTATGTCTAGTTATTCACTGAGCTGTGGTTTCGCTCATACTCCAACAGTCTTTTCAGGTTTACCGTACGACCATGGTTATTCACTTCCAGGAGTATGGCTCTGGTAAGAGCTTAGAAGCTGGAAGTCTACGGTTATATTTTAGTTTAATGATTATGTACTATTAGAATAGATTATTTAGCTGTGTACTTCAGAAGAACTATATAGTTTGCAATAGTTCTGTAATGATTATTCACTAAGTTATTTCTTATCAAGCAACTAAAAGATCCTGTTGTTTTAAAAACCTATCATTCTCTGAAGGTAAATTAGTGATAGTAATCAAGTGTCATTTGTTTGCTACTACTAGGGTATCCTCGGGGCGTGACAGGATCACTATGCCAAGAACTGCCCACAGTTAAAAGATAAGTGTTATTTCTGTGGCGATTCCTCTCACAAGATCGCTAACTGCCCAAAGAAGGCCACTACCGCATGTTTTGTTTGCAAGCAAATGGGACACTTTGCCAATGAGTGCCCACAAAGGAAGAATGCTCTAGCTAGATCTTTTGGAGGATTAGTAGCAACAAGACCTGGGAATGGGGTTGGTGGAAATAATGGTAGCTGCTCTGGGTCAGCCATGCACAGGATGAGGATCTATAACCTCGAAGGACAATGTGTATGTGAGGAGATAGGAGATGAAGATTACAGATTGGCTGCTCTTAAGGAGGATAGTGGTCCGGACTTTGGCCTTGTTACAGGTACATCTCCTACTTTTTACTCTTGTTTTTATGCTATTTTTAAGATTGTTAAGATTCAAGTTTAAGGAAAGAAAAACAAGCTCAGTTAAGTTAAGGAAGTTAAGAAAGTAAGTTAGGATGGTATGTAGTTAGTGATTAGTAAGTGTTGCACACAGGACACATATTGGAGATAAAGCGACCGCCTATGCTTTGTTTGACACGGGAGCCACACACTTGTTTATCACCACCAGATTGGCTAGACAAGTTGGTTTACCAATAGTAGTGTTAAGACCCCTACTGGAGGCATTGTGACAACAAATGAGATGTTAAAAGATTGTCCAGTGGAGATTCATGAGCATAGTACGAGGTGTGATTTTGATAGTGTTGGAGATAAGTAGATATGAAGTGATTTTGGAAATGAGTTGGTTAGCCGTTGTTAAAGTCGTTGTGGACTGTCGAAAGAAGAAAGTAAATTTTAAGGATACTAATGGATTAGATGTTGAGTTCACGGGTGAGACTGTATCTTCAAGAGGAACAAACCTAGGCTCCTTTGAGTTGATCATGGATGGAGATGTTGAGATTGAAAGTGAAAATTTTCTTAATGCAACGAAAAAGAGGAAGGATTACCTAAGATTGAGGATATAATAACTGTCAAGGAATTTTCCGATGTCTTTCTAGATGAGCTACCAGGTTTGCTTCCTAAGAGAGAAATTGATTTTGAGATTGACTTGGAGTCGAACATTGAGCCGTTATCCAAAGCGCCTTACCGTATGGCTCCTGTTGAGTTAAAGGAATTACAAAGGCAATTACAAGAACTCTTGGACCATGGATTCATAAGATCAAGTGTGCCACCATGGGGTGCACCTGTGCTATTTATTAAGAAAAAGGATGGATCAATGAGGTTGTGTGTTGATTATCGGGAGTTGAACAAAGTTACCATCAAGAATAAGTATCCACTTCCAAGGATTGATGACCTTTTTGATCAGTTACAAGGAGCAAGTGTATTTTCACGGATTGATCTATGATCGGGGCATCATCAGTTAAGAGTCAAACCCGAAGATGGGCTAAAAACTGCTTTTCGGACTCGTTATGGACATTATGAGTTCCTAGTGATGTCTTTCGGATTAACAAATGCTCCTGCTGCCTTTATGGACTTGATGAATCGAGTATATGAATCCTTGTTGGATAAATATGTGATTGTGTTTATTGATGATATTTTGATTTACTCGAAGACGAGGGAGCAACACAAAGAGCACCTTCACATGGCATTACAAACCTTAAGGGAACATAAATTGTATGCCAAGTTTTCCAAGTGTGACTTTTGGCTAGACGGGATCTCGTTTTTAGGACAAGTTGTGTCAGGTGAGGGCATATCTGTAGATCCCAAGAAGATTAAGTCTGTGTGGAATGGAAGCCACCTAAGACCGTGACTGAAGTAAGAAGCTTTTTGGGTTTAGCTGGATATTACAGGAAATTTGTCCATGACTTTTCCAAGATAGCCAAGCCGTTAACTCAGTTAACACAAAAGAATGAAAAGTTTATTTGGATGGAAAAGCGGGATCAAAGCTTTCAAGAATTGAAACAAAGACTTGTTTCTGCTCCGATCTTGGTTTTGCCAAACCCCGAAAAACCCTACACAGTATACAGTGATGCTTCGAGAAATGGTCTCGGATGTGTTTTCATGCAAGAGGGGAAGGTGATTGCCTATGCTTCAAGGCAGCTAAGGCCACATGAGCAAAATTATCCCATGCATGACTTGGAGCTAGCTGCTATTGTCTTTGCCTTGAAAATATGGAGACATTACCTTTATGGACAAAGGTGTGAGATCTACACCGATCATAAAAGTTTTAAGTATTTATTCACCCAAAAAGAATTGAACATGAGGCAGTGAAGATGGCTGGAGTTAATTAAGGATTATAATTTGGGAATTAATTACTGCCCGGGAAAGGTAAACGCGGTTGCCGATGTCTTAAGTCGTAAGAATCATGGTGAAGTTGCAACTCTTTTGACTGACCAAAAAGAATTGATAAAAGAATTTGAGAAGTTAAGCATTGAATTTGTTAGGTAAGAATTGGAGATGGAAATAGCAAGTTTGGTGTTGGAACCAACTTTAGTAGAAAGGATTAAAGAGGCTCAACGTTATGATGAAGTGATTCAAAGGATAAAGAAGGAAGTTCTGGAGGGGAAGTATACTGATTTTACGATAGATGAAGATGATGTGATAAGGATGAAAGGACGACTGTGTGCGCCCGATGATGAAGAGATGAGGAAGGAAATTATGAGTAAAGCACACAATTCTGTATATACGATGCACCCGGGAGGAACCAAGATGTATCAAGACCTTAAAGGACATTATTGGTGGAATGGAATGAAACGTGATGTGGCAGATTTTGTGATTAAGTGCCCAACATGCCAACAAGTGAAGGTAGAACATCAAAGGCTGGGTGGATTGTTAAAACCTTTGCCTATACCAGAGTGGAAGTGGGACCAGATTTCCATGGATTTTGTTTGTGGTTTACCAAGGACATCGTCAGGACATGATGCCATATGGGTTGTGGTGGATCGGTAAACTAAGTTTGCTCATTTCTTACCAATAAATATGACCTTTTCTATGGATAAATTGGCGACACTCTACATGAAGGAAATTGTTTGCCTACACGGAGTACCGGCTGGGATTGTGTCGGATCGAGACCCAAGGTTTGTGTCTAAATTCTAGGTGAGCTTGCAGAGGTGTATGGGAACAAAGTTGCATTTTAGCACAGCTTATCATCCGCAGATTGATGGCTAGTCCAAGAGAACAATCCAGACTTTGGAAGATATGCTTCGGGCATGTGTGATGGAGTTCAAGGGAAGTTAGGAAGTGCATTTACCTTTGGTTGAGTTCGCTTACAACAATAGCTACCACTCGACCATCAAGATGCCGCCTTATGAGGCCTTATATGGACGTAAGTGTAGATCCCTGTTGTTTTGGGATGATGTTGAGAAGATGGTTCTTGGACCCGATCTTGTACAAGATGAGGCTGACAAGGTTCGAATAATCCAACAACGGATGAAGGAAGCCCAAGATAGACAAAAGAGTTGGGCAGATTTAAAAAGAAGGATTCTTGAGTTTCAAGTAGGAGATCATGTGTATTTAAACATAAATCCTATCAAAAGTATTCACCGAGTTCACTCACAAGGAAAGTTGAGCTCCCGATATATTGGTCCCTTTGAAGTATTGGAACGGGTGAGAGAGTTGGCATACGGCCGTGCCTTGCCACCAAATCTTTCGGGAGTGCACAATGTTTTTCACGTCTTGGTTCTTCGCAAGCATGTAGCTGACCCGGATCAGGTCATAAAATTGGAACCGGTGTTACTAAGGGAAAACCTCACTTATGAGGAGCACCCGGTGTAGATCTTGGATAAAAAGGTACAAAAATTAAGGAATAAGGAAATTAAGTATGTAAAAGTCCATTGGAGGAATCATACACACAAGGAAGCAACTTGGGAAGTAGAAAGCGAGATGCGGCAAAAGTATCCAAACCTATTTAAAGAATCAGGTAAGCCGTTTAAGTTTTGAGGACAAAACTTTGTTTAAGGTGGGTAGGTTGTAAACCTGATTTTCTTAGTAACCGAGCAAACTTCGGAAATCGGAAACCGAAACCCTAAACAGGATTTATATGAGCGACCTAGGAACCTTAGATCCGGCTTTTCTTCGATTTCAATTTAAAAGAACCTCTATAGAATAATTTAATGTGGATTATTGTTTTAAAGTATATTTCAAACCATAAAAAGTTTTGATTTCGAAAAATTTTCTATTCTGGGCTTTCCCGAGCTCCATTATGGAAAAGCGAGCTCCGGAACTAGAAACTCAATAAAATATTCCGGAATATTCTATAGAACCGAAATTTTATAAGCATTTCAAAAATATACGTTTTATAATTTTTCGGATTATAAAAATTACGTTTATAACATTTTTCCTGTATTTTCTTTACTACCGGTAAAGTAAATGTCTTATTACTATTTCTACTATTCACAAGTAACCTACTACACACACACCCATACCCTAGTTTACAACTTACAAATACTCAATTATATTTTCTTTTCCAAGAATTTTTGTCTCTTAAAAATTATTATATTTAATACTTTTAAATTACATATATTACAATTTGAAACAATTTCAAGTCTTTCTCTCTCTTTTCCCAATGGAGGTCGGCGCACCCACCACACACCCACCCCCCCCCCCCCCCCCCCCCCCCTCCCCCCCAAATTTTACTCCAATTTGCTTTATTTTGTTTTATTCTTTTATAAACAAAATATACCCTAATTCACTTAATATAAATAGTCTTTTAATTTTCTCTCTCTTCATTTTCACTTCTTTTGTCTCAAAAAACTCTCAAACTCTCTCTTTTTTTTCCTTTTGCCGTGAGCCATATCCCCAACACACACACACACACACAAAACAAGCTTCATTCTTCTTCGTTTCTTCACTAAATCCAACCTTAAGTGATGATTCTTAAGCCTTACTACCATTTAATCATGTAATGGCAAGATTATTCATGAGTGTTTTCACTCTTAGTCCCTATGAGCACTTGCTAGGGACAAGAAAATGCTACTACATGAATATCAAGCCATCAAAAGAGTGAATCTTGTGTTTGATTAAGTTTTTATTGAAGTATTTCCATGTTTATGCATGTAAAAGTAGGGTAAAGTAGAGATCTAGCATAAAAACCTATGTTCATGCTTTTAAACTTCATTTCATACATCATAAATAGTAGATCTAGCTTTTACATGCTTATACCATACTTGACATTTATGATCTTATGGATGATTTATGTTTTCATGTGTTAATGCTCATGAAGGCTTTGTTTTGGGTATATAGATGTTGTAGTTGGTAGATCCTTAGGCAAATAAAACAAGGAGCTTACAAAGGAAAAGTTTTTGTTTAAAATGTTCAAAGACAAATTCGTATGATTTCAAAGCCCTATTTTAGAAAACCTTTATCAATTTTAAAACTCATGTTTATGTGAAAAATGAAAGGTTATAGGTAATAGGAATTAAGTAGTGATTTTTATAAGTTGAAATGATTTTGATGAGATTAATGTATAAACAAGAAGTAGAATCTAGATGGAAATTTTTAAGTTAATAGTCAACATATGAAATTCGTAATTGGAATGTAGGCCATAAGAACACTATCATTTAAGCTCAAAATAGAAGTTTTATGTATTAAATGGAGTCCTTAAGTAATAGCTATCTTAAAGTCTTAAGTTATAATGCATTAAACAAGTTTTTCTCAAATGAATCATTCAAAAATTTAATTTCAAGAAATTAGGATTTTTGGATGAATCCTATTTGAAAACATATTTGCAAAGTGTAAAATGCAAGTTTTTATGTAGGAATGAAGGCTTGGGTAATAGGTATAATGAAGACTCAATTTGAACAAGGATAACTTGATTTTCTTAAGAAAATAAATCCAAAACAATGGGATGGTCAAAGTTAGGAAACTAGTTTTCTTGAAAGTAAATAGTCATGGAGTTTTACAAATAAAATGTTTCTTAAATTTTGTTTTAGTAAATAATTTCAAAAGAATGCATGCATCAAGCTCATATCATGTCATTCATGATAGGAAATCATCAATATTGCATGTGTAGTTAAACTATATGCTAGAAACATCACAAACATTCACAAAACTATTTTTCGGAATTGGAATTTTCGACCGATCAGAACTATCAGCTTATTTCGTGACCTAAACATTTTTAAAACTTGGAAATAATATTATTAATAGATAGATCTTTCGAATTAGATAGAAATCGGTATATTATATGCTCAATTCCGAGTTAAAATGAGTTAGATATGGTCATTTGAAGTTAGGACTTTAGCTTATGCAGGAATTGACGAACTTATGCGGAAGGCGATGGGGCCTATGTTAACATTAAGGATGTAAGATCGCTTAAGTTAACGGATGTGTAGTAGTCACATAAAACTACTATCATAAAACAACAGAGGCTGTATAACTAAGAGAAAGAGATCGGAGTTATGGTTGCATGACTTATGGATCACCCCACTTAGAATTGGAAATTATAGTTGTATGTCTTATGGACCATCCTAACCCCGAATGGAGAACGTAAATCCATTCAACATAAGATTTTTGGACTGTCTTATGTATTGTATGCTCATATGCTTATGCATTCATATGGTTGCTAATAACTTGTCTGTTATATACTGTTGCTACGTATTAAATATTTAGAAATGAATCTCACTAAGCCTGTAGCTTACACCCCGATAGTTTTGTTGTGGTGTCCTATTTTTAGTTGTTCTGAGAGAACACTTTTCACAGAATTATTATTTGGATGAAAGAGCTTTTGAAGAAGTCGGGATCTAACTAGAGGCGTGGACTTTTAGGAAAATCTCCTTGATATAAACCATAATATTGTAATGTGGATTTAGAATGGATGGACTTCCATTATTATTTTGGCGAGGGTATGCCTTCTTGACTTTTGTAAAGACTTAACTTATTTATCTTGTTTTGATTTCTATTCTTAATGCTAATGTATGCCTTCTTAAGACTATTCGATTCAAAGTGTGATCCTAAAAGTCGTGCAAGTACACCTTACACCCGGTATGTAAACTTATGGGATGACTAAGGTTGTCATACTTAAGTTTAAATATCGAGTGTAGTGGACTGTCGCGTTTTGGGTACTCTTTGGGACATGAAAAATTCTGTGTAGATTATAAAGCACCAAATCAAGCCACAGTTATTGATAAATTTCTAATACCCATGATAGGTGAGTTATTAGATGAATTGTAGGGTGCAATGGTGTTTTCAAAATAGGATTTGAGAGTGGAGTACCATCAAATAAGGAATGATTTTACCCAGAAACATGATATTAGCATCAGTTTCTCTCCTCATCAGCTTATCTCCTTCATTTTCTATCTTCATTGGAGCTATACTAGGGCTCAAATCCAGTAAGAACCTTTTCCTTTACTACCATTCAATTTACTTCACATTGTCATGACTCTAAATAGGGGCCTATTAGGTTTACTCTAAAATCATCATATCACGTGTACACCCATAACATGAAGATTGCATTGCAAGTCAGAGATTACAAGACTTTAATTTCTTATTCTTTCCATATGTTATGCATATATATATTATATATATTTAGAAAAATAATTTTGGATACCGATATTTCCACAAATCACAATGACCGCATAGAATCGAATATCCTACCAAAGATGAAACAAGGTAAGACAACTTAGGTTATCTATTATCCACTATTAAAGGAAATTATAGAAGAAATAAATGATGTTTTAGGTCTTTTCTCTCAACAAAGTTTGGTCCATAGACATTTTAACCCTCTAATTATCATAACTTGATATTTGACATGCTCTGCGCTTGGTTCCTATCCCGATCCTAGCATTATGATTTTCCTACAAAAAGAAACTATTGGGGGATAAACACAACTAGCTTAGTGAGAATTATTTCCACAATAAAGTACTCAAATAATCAATATTTCAAATAAGCTACTTAGATAGGCATATGGAATGAAACAATCACGTGAGTATACAATACATATGATTTTTCAAGAATCATTTGTTGAATGGATTTACCCCTTCATTCGAGGTTAGGTGTTCCAGGCCATATAGACCATTATTCGCAAATAAAGTTTTTGTTGTACTATGCGAACCACTGCTAGCTACTAAAATGTAGTTAATTCGAGTATCTACCTCGTTTTATTCGAGCGATCATTCGCCATTAAGTAGAGTTACATGCTCTACGGACCTCACTACTATGCCCCATCCCACTAAGTGTATAGTAATGAATGTAATGTGACTTACTACGTGATATGTATGAATCAATTTAATTTAAGTACTCATGGCATAATATTAGATATTTTAAGAGTGATCATAGAATTTGCAGACATATCATTTCTATGCTAAATCAAACATTTATTATAGACAATTCCCACCTCGATATACTTATCATAAATTCACCCAAGCATGTAAAGCACATGCACTTTCCATTTTATCTTTTCCTAATTCTAGTGCCTCAAATCTACAAGCAAATACATAAGTACAAAACGTAAGAAATAAACTCACTCCTCTTTAGTGCAACCCTTAGTTGGAGTGGTCCTCGGAGAAAGGTATGTCAAATTTCTTATTACTTAAACAAAAGAAATACCGGAAATAAGTATTTCATATTGGTTCTACTTAAATTTCATTATTCTGATTAGAATTCGAACTATGTGAAATTTCAACTTAAAATAGCCATAACTTGCTCATTTTAATTCGAAATTTCGCATATTAGCTGTCATTTTCTACCTATTCGAAAAGATATATCTATTTCTAAGGTTATTTTTAACGTTTAAAGCTATTTAGGATCCAAAATGGGTCGGTGTAGAATTGATCCGAAAATTCCAGCCCTTAAATTATAATTTTTCTATATTCTACATTATCAAAAAATTCTATAGCAAGCATACAGATGTTTATATATTTGGAAAATCCTTTAATATGGATATATGCTCATATTATATGCATGATTCTAGTGATGTTGTCCTAATAATGATTTTTATAAAACAGTTTATTTTAAGAGTTTTGACAGATGAAGTTTATAAAATCTCTTTTTAAGTTGTTGGGAAGAAAATTAAAATCTTGAATTTACTACAAATGAGTGCCTATCCATTTTATCTATTATTTTTATATTTTCTTAACTTCTTAAAAATAAATTTATTTCTTAAAATTTGGTTCTTTACGTTGTCTACCAATTTGATTTCTCAAGTTGATTTTTAACTAGTAAGTTGCTTTTAAACTTGATTTAGAAAAATTGTTTGATATCAAAGAATTATCAACATTCAAATTCATAAAAATTTACTTTAACAATTTGGAATTAATATAGCTGAACCATTATCCTACATTTTAGCGAAAATTTCTCCTGAGTTTTAAATATCATTTTTCTAGAGAGTTTAGTCCTATTTTTATAAAAGAAAATAACTCATTTTATCTCCTTGAAATTTTCATTAAGACAACAATATTATGACCATGTATGAATATGAACTTGTAGTTATATTATATATATATATAAATATAACTCATATAGAAAATAAAAAGACATAGAGAATTAAATAAGTATATATATATACACACACGCTCACATATATAAGAACAAAAATTTTGGAAGCCTTAACTTGTATTAAGGCTTCTCAAAAATTAGAAATGGACAAGTTCCATAAAAAGAAAAGATAAGCATGAGAAAGCTTACGGAAAAGAAAAAGAAGAAATTTGTGGAAGTCTTTGATTTTTATTCAAATCTTCCCTAGACTTAGAAATAGACAATTCTAATAAAGAAAAGCAAAATAATTAAGAGCAAAACAAATAAAATGGAAGCCTCATAATTTTTGGACAAGTTATTCATGGGACTTGGATTAAGGACAAGTCCTCTTTTTGTTTTGACTTGATTAAGGACAAGTCTCAGAATTAGATTAAGATAAGTTTCAAAAAGCAATTAAATAAATAAATTGCAAGAGATAAAACAAGTGCATGCACATAAATGTTAGATTAGTGAGCTTATATGTAATCCCCCATATTTTATGCTATAGTTATGTTCAAATCCTAAATCAGAAGTCAATCAGAAACCCTAAAATCAATAAATATGTATCAAACCCTAATAGATTAGATTCGGCAATCCCATGTCCTTATCCCGAAACAACACAATTGAGATAGTAGTGGATTATAGTTCGTAATAATATAAGGATGCATAAAAATATGATATTCGATAATTTTTTGTGTTTTTTGGATCCAAACAGGATCAGTTTTTGAAAATGTGCCCTAGTACCCTCGATGTAAAAAATATTCCAATAATACCAATAAAATCATAAAAATACAAGGATTTCAAAAATATCAATTTTACAATTTTTCGGTATCTGAAAATTAGATATAGCTTAATTATACGTATTTTCATTACTACCGGTATTAATTTATCTTATCTAGTATTCATAGTACTATTCTAAACTATTCATTATTATTCACCTATCTCTACTTTTTCTATACATATTTCTACACTCTACTATACCTATTATCTACTTTTTACTTTTTCTACACATCTTCATTCACATCAAACTTTACATCTTATTACTTTTAATTAAGAAAAATACAAAACAAATCAAATCACTCCTTCTCTCCTCTCTAAGCATTCACACCGGCCATGTAAGGACACACACAAATTTTTATTTTTTTTTTTCAATTTATTTAATTCACACAATATTCATTCCAAAAATTCTATAAATACCCCCTCTCCGTCTAATTCTTTCACATACTCATTCACCTTACTAAAACTCTCTCAAATTCTCTCCTTAAAGACTCTCTACCAAAATCTCTCTTTTCTTTCTTTACTCCCCAATTTTTCTACACATTTCGTACACACATAAATACTAACCAAACCTTTCTTCTATTACCACTTCATTTTTTCCTTATAGATAAATACCCTTATCTTTGCTACCATTTTATTTCCCATGTCATGTAATTTAGTATGACTATGGTGTTATTTCTTAAAGGCTCATATAAGTTGTAAAAGTAACAACATGTTCATGCTTTGTTCTTGCACATGCCAAGAATACCGATTTTTATTATGTTATTATTATGATCTTATTATTGTTATTATCATTTTGCTAACCTAACTTCATATTATGTTACTATATATATGTATCTATATATTTTAGAGCCTAAATGCTCACTAAATCACTACCAAGCTTATTACTATATTTGCTTTTATTATTGCTTTTTCTTTTCTTTCTTTCTTTTTTTGGAACATAGTCCCGGGTTGCCTTGATGAAGCTAAGGCTTCCAATACTTGAGGATTACCTTGATGAAGCTAAGTTCCTAATGCTTGATCGGGTTATCTTGATTTAGTTAAGGTTTCCCATACTTGACTATAATATCTTGCTTATTATTGTTCTATTGCTTATTAATATTATCTTGCTTCTTATCTTATAACATCATCTACATACTACATGCTCATAATACATGCACCTACATAATGCTATTGTCTCAACTAAATTTAAAGTAAAGTTTTTCTTTAATAAAGAAACTTGAAACTAAATTTCTATTATGTAACTTGTCACTAAATAAAGAAGTTATCATCAAACACAAAAATGGATTATGACAACATTTTCTCAAGTTTCTCAAAGCCTTCTCAAATAACAATAAGAATAGTTTTACCAAGGGAATAAAAGAAATAAACACCTTCTTTTCATAATATGGCAACTTAAGTCTTAGTAAAAATAATTTGTTAGTATTCAACGTTTTCGCAAAAAGCTTAAGATTTAAAATATTTTCAACTCCATAACAAAACCAAGAAGACAAACTAGTTTTTAAAGTAAAACAAAATCAACCTAATAACTTATAAACCCACTTAAAGAAATAATGATTTTCAAGTTTCTAAAGAAGGAGTCTATTTTCAAAGAAATAACAAGAATATGAATATGATAAGAATAAAAACAAAGGATTTTATCAATAAAGATGATTTCTTTTCAAATAAAATTAGTAGAGGAAATAAAAGACCAAGTTTTGGAAACAAAAGTATATTTTTAAAGAGTTAATAAATAAGAATATAAGGGGACCTAAAGGTAAATTTATAAATAGGTTATCAATAATTTAATAAACTTTTTGGTAACTTTGTTCATTTATCATTAGACGTAAAAATTGTGAAAGACCAAAGTTAAAGGAAAAATTTATTTGTTTTAGAAAAAGGAATGGGAAAACAAAATAAGAATATACTCATTTATAATAATATAGAAAAATATAAAATTTCTTCAAAATACTTTGAAAAGAAATTTGTCAAGTTTAAGTTTCAACACTTCAAGATGAATTGTTTTATGAAATTAATCGTTGAGACACTGCCATTAGAATTTTTGCATATAAAGTGAGCTATTTTTGCATATAAAGTGAGCTTATATATATACTCAAAGGATTTTTGAATCACACACACACACACACACACACACACACACACACACACATATATATATATGTATGTATCTATATTTTTAGCTAAAAGACTTTTAGATAAAGTTGAGTTGGAAAATTGTTTTGTAAAATCTAGAAATGTATGTTTTAAATCTGTAGCAACCAAAATGACCTTGTATGTAGGAAATAATCTTATAAATGGATAGATCTTTTCAAGTAGGTATAAATCGATATGTAATATGTGAAATTCTGAGTTAAAATGAGCAAGTTATAGCCATTTTAAGTTCGAATTTCACTCTATGCGAATTTTGACGAACTTAGTAGAATAGAATTACAAGTTTAAGTAGATCTTCTAAGAAATACTCATTTCGGGTATTTCTTTTATAGATGATGTGGAGTCCAAGCTATCTTATCCGAAGGACTATTTCGACCAAGGAGCTTTTACTGATAAGGCCGAGTGAATTTAAATTTTCACAATTGTACTTATGTATTTGCTTGTCGATTAGCGACACTAGATTTTAGGAAAAGATAAAAATATGAAAGCGCATATTTTTTACTTATATGGTTGAAATTATGATAAGTATATCGAGACGAGAATTGTTAACTAATCATTATATGATTTAGTTTAGTATTGATTGTCTGCAAATTCTATAGTCACTTATAAAATGACTAATACTATGCCATGATTACTAAAATTAAATGATTCATGTATGACATGTAGTGAGTCACATTGCATTCATTACTATACCCTTGGTAGGATAAGGGCATAGTAATGATGTGATGCCTCAACGGGGTATCCTAAACGTCACAGCCTGCCGTACATAATATTAAAACTTAAGAATGCTACCTTAGTCACTCGAAAGCTTCCATATCGGTACAAGGCCTACATTCACATCAAAGGGAGACCGGTAGAGTAATGCATTTTAAAATATTGGCAGCAGAACATGCAAAATAACACTTAATATATTTCATTGAAATATAAAGTCTTACAACTTCTAAGGGGCATTCCCTGATGATTTCTATAGCAACATAGTCTTAATATGAAGATTAACTAAAGCTAGAAGATTTTAAAGGAAATCTAGTCTAAGACTTCAAAACAGAGTTCCTCCAAAAGCTTCCAAAATAAAGATTCTACCCGAATGATCAAGATGGTCTTGAGTGCAAAATAATGATCCTGCAATATCAAAAGTCTATTAGAGTATAAGCATAACTAGCTTAGTGAGATATTCCTTACGCAAAACTACTCATAACAAGCATTCAACCAAGTTCATTAAACAAGCATATGAAATACAACAATCATATGATTAAACATTAATATTATCATCTACATACTACATGCTCATAATACATGCACCTACATAATGCTATTGTCTCAACTAAATTTAAAGTAGAGTTTTTCTTTAATAAAGGAACTTGAAACTAAATTTCTATTATGTAACTTGTCACTAAATAAAGAAGTTATCATCAACAGCACAAAAATGGATTTTGACAACATTTTCTCAAGTTTCTCAAAGCCTTCTCAAATAACAACAAGAATAGTTTTACCAAGGAAATAAAAGAAATAAACACCTTCTTTTCATAATATGGCAACTTAAGTCTTAGTAAAAATAATTTGTTACTATTCAAAGTTTTTACAAAAAGCTTAAGATTTATAATATTTTCAACTTCATAACAAAATCAAGAAGACAAACTAGTTTTTAAAGTAAAACAAAATCAATCTAATAACTTATAAACCCACTTAGAGAAATAATGATTTTCAAGTTTCTAAAGGAGTCTATTTTCAAAGAAATAACAAGAATATGAATATGATAAGATCAAAAACAAAGGATTTTATCAATAAAGATGATTTCTTTTCAAATAAAATTGGTAGAGGAAATAAAAGACCAAGTTTTAGAAACAAAAATTTATTTTTAAGGAGTTAATAAACAAGAATATAAGGGGAAAAGACTTATTTGCTAAAACCATTCTAAAAGCAAATTTATAAATAGGTTATCAATAACTTAATAAATTTTTTGGTAACTTTGTTCTTTTATCACTAGAGGTAAAAATTGTGAAACACCAAAGTTAAAGAAAAAATTTATTTGTTTTGGAAAAAGGGATGGGAAAACAAAATAAGAATATACTCATTTATAATAACCTAGGAAAATATAAAGTTTCTTCAAAATATTTTGAAAAGAAATTTGTCAAGTTTAAGTTTCAACACTTTAAGATGAATTGTTTTATGAAATTAATCGTTAAAGTGAGCTTATATATGTACTCAAAGGATTTTTCAATCACACACACACACACACACACATATATATATTATATATCTATATTTTTTGCCAAAGGATTTTTGTATAAAGTTGAGTTGGAAAATTATTTTGTAAAATCTAGAAATGTTCGTTTTAAATCTGTACCGAGACCTTTAGCAAACCAAATGAACTTGTATGTAGGAAATAACCTTATAAATGGATAGATCTTTACAAGTAGGCAGAAATCGGTATATAATATGTAAAATTCTAAGTTAAAATGAGCAAGTTATAACCATTTTAAGTTCAAATTTCACTTTATGCGTATTTCGACGAATTTAGTAGAATAGAGTTATAAGTTAAGTAGATCTTCTAAGAAATACTCATTTCGGGTATTTATTTTATATAGATGGCATGGAGTCTGAGCTACCTTACCCAGAGGACTATTTCGACTAAGGAGCTTCTGTTGATATGGTCATGTGAATTTAAATTCTCATAATTGTACTTACATATTTTCTTGTAGCTTAGCGACACTAGATTTTAGGAAAAGATAAAAATATGAAAGCGTATGTGTTTTACTTACATGGGTGAAATTATGATACGTAGATCGAGGCGGGAATTGTTAGCTAACCATTGTATGATTTAGTTTAGTATTGATTGTTTGCAAATTCTATGGTCATTTATAAAATGACTAATGCTATGCCATGATTACTTAAATTAAATGATTCATGCATGACACGTAGTGAGTCACATTACATTCATTACTATACCCTTGGTGGGATAAGAGCATAGTAATGAAGTCGAGAACCTGAAATCATAATCTATGACTTTAATTGTCTGTAATTAAATGGTGAGTGGGCATCCGAATCAACTACAGTTTAGCGATTGGTAGGAATTTGTTCAAAACTAAAAAAATATCATTTGTGAACTATGGCTTCATTGCCTGGAGCACCTAACCAACGAATGGAGGGGTAAATCCATTCAAACATATGATTCCTAGAAAATCATATGTATTTTTTGTTCACGTGATTGCTTACATCTCATATGCTTAATTAAACAACTTGGTTGATTATTGATTGTTGAGTATTTTACTTGTGAATTTAATTCTCACTAAGCAAAGAAGCTTACCATCTTATGGATATCTCTTGTAGTTTCCCCATTTATGGTTGAAGCCCCGAGGGTATTTCTCGCAGGTATTACCTTTTGGCTTAAGGAGTTTTTGGAAGAAGTTAAAGACTAGATGTAGACTTAGGCTTCTAAGTAAATCTCCTTGTAATTATCTTGATTAGGCTTCACTAGACTATGATGAACTATATCTTTTAGCAAGGGAATGCCTCTTTGATGATTGTAAAACCTTTATATATGTTTCTCTATTTCAGATATTATGTTATGATTTCCATTCTTAAACTGCTATATGAATGTTTTCTTAAACAACTTGTGTCAAAGTTGGTCCTCTATAATTGTGAACGTATGCCTTACACCCAGTATCGAAGTTTATAGGATGACTGAGGTAGTCATACTTAAGCTTTAATATTGAGTGTGGCGAACTTCACATTTAGGGTACCCTTTAGGGGGTGACAATTTAAGTTGGTATCAGAGCATGATTAAGAATTTTAGATTATAACAATAGAAATGGACTTAGGAAGAAAATAGGTAGAATGGAAATAAGAAAGACTTAGATAGTTTAGCATGGGTAGAATAAGTGTTCTGACACCTTTTCTTTTATGAATAGATATCTCTAGGAGAAGCCTGCTTGGAGGCCCAGAAATTCTGGAAAGAACCTGATGAGGCCCTTGTTAATTACCGACTAAGAGTTAGAGTCCTTTGCGAAGAGTTTGCTTTAGCAGGAAGACCCAAGTAGTTAAAGGAAATGTTTGTTTTATGGAAGAAAGGGTTGAAATACACCAAATGGGACAAGGTTATTGAGACAGTAAGGTATTGCCCCCTTAGGAGGAAGAAGTGGTCAGAGTTAAAGATGATTTATGCCATCGAAAACATCGCTTTATTCAACAACAACGAGTCTATGCTTCAAGAAGCGACTTTTGTGTTGAGGAAAGAAGGAGAACCCACATTGATCTATTTGCCAGCTGAGCCTATCACTCCTCATTTTGTTGTCTATTTCCATGTGGGTCTAATCCCCCAGTCATGAATGTCGAAATCGAAGATGGCACGATCGAACCCTACTTGTAGAGGAATGCTTATGAGTAAAGTGAGTACTCCCTTGATCACCGAAGTGTATCTTGGGAACCGACCCCACAACATGCCCCAGAAGTGGATTCCTGATTCAACCAAATGTTTTTCTCTAAGGATGATGGAATACTTGGAGAAAATGTGACTGTCGACCCACCTGAGATGGTAAAGGAAGTCGTAAGGAAAAGAAGAATGATTGTGTACCAATACTTGCACAACTTTACAAAGAGGCTGAGGGGCTCGTCAAGTAGAAACCCGATTGATGCACCATCCCCATAAGGTTTGGTAAAAAGAAAGAAAGAAGTATGAAGAAGGAAAGAGCAAGGAAGTTAAGAGTTTAACTCGAACTTACCCACGTAGTCCAATAGAAAGTTTTGTAAAAGGCCTCGAATGTTAGGTTGGGTATATTAGATTTTTATGCTTTGCGGAAAGGTGTTGTGTTTTTCCCTATAATGTTGTTGTATAGTGTTATGTTTCGATTTCCTTTATGTAAGGGTCTTGTACCCATTTCTTATTTTAATGAAAAAGTTTTTATATGGATTTCAATCTCGATTTAAATTTTCTTATCTATTTCATGAATTTTCATTTCAAGATTATGATTATACGCGATATATTCCCGTGATATCTGTTATATCCGTTTGAAGACTTAATAAACCTATTGAAAAGATTAAGCTCACAAAAAGTAAAATCTAAATAGCCGAAGAAGAGCGAGAAGGCGCTAAGAACAAAGTGCCTCGAAACATCCTAAAGAAGAAGCAAACCAACCCGCTGCACCTCCACAAAACCCACCTGCTGTTGACTCGCAAATAAACTTGCAAGCTATGCTTGAACAGCTAGAAGCTCTAAGGGAAAATGTGCAATCACCTCCACTACCTCAACCACAACCCGCGCCACAAGCTTCATAGAAGTACCTACCCCGAGAAGTGCATAATCTCAAACTGTGCCTTTGCTGCCACCGCCACCGCCACCACTCAAGCCATACCAAAAACTCATTACCTGAATTCATTAAGAGTAATCGGTATTTTGATGGAGCTTTTAGGAAGCCAAATGAAGCTGAAGACTAGTTAGCCCAGATTGAGAGATCATTTGATGCCTACGAAGTGCCTCATCATTTGAGGATCACCTTTGGCACTTATATGCTTCATCTTAATGCCCGAGTCTGATGGGAGTCTAAGAGACGTGAGTTGATGCCACCTGTAACATGGAAGATGTTCTGACAAGATTTCCTAGAGAACTATTTTCCTAGAAGTCTGAGGGTTCAATATAGTGTTAATTTTCCGCATATTACTCAAAGGGGAAGGACTGTAGAACAGTATGAAACCAAATTCAATCGATTGCTACAGTATGCACTAGATTCCTATAAGTATAGCGAAGAACTCAAGAGACAAGTCTTTTTAAGTGGTTTGGATGAGGAGTTATGCGTTAAGTTAGAAGAGTTTTATATAAGATCTTTTAGACAATTAGTTGAAAGGGCTCGAATTATCGAAGTAGCCAAGAAAAGGAAGGCAAGAACTACAGAAAAGAAAGCACTTGTCTTCGAACGAAGATTTCATAAGGGTCAAGCTTCGCACACCCATAGAAAAGGTTTCGACTTATTGGCAGCTTCAAAGGGAATGCTAATAGTGGAAAGTTCAGTTTAAAACCCATTAGCTGTTGGAAGTGTAAGGGGATGTACTATCCAAGGAGGTGCCCCTAGCTACAAGGAAAGTGTTATTTCTGTGGAAACCCAAGTCACAAGATGCCCGACTGCCCAAATAAAGTGACAAATACTTGCTATATTTGTAAGCAAGTTAGGCATTTTGTCAGTAAGTGCCCTCAGAGGAAGAATGCCCCAACTAGATCATCTGGTGGATCTACCCTAGCAAGGTCCGAAATGGGAGCGAAAACGGGGATCGAGTTGGATCATCAATGCTTGGAGTCTATATTTATAATATGGAAGGACAATGGATGTGCGACGAGATGGAAGAGGAAGGAGTACAGTTGGCCGTCCTCGAGGAGGATGAGGACTTCAGCTATGACATGGTCATAGGTTAGCCTTAAACCCTGAGTTGTTTTGTTGTTTCTTTCATATGACATAAGAGATAGCATATATGTATGTAAGCCGTAGATTTATAAATAAGATTATGGAATAAGAGTTTAGTAATCCCCCATGTTAAAACACAAGAGAAATACAAGTAGCTCAACAAAATGCTTATGCCTTTTTTGGTTTGGAGCAACTCATTCCTTTATCATGCCTAGCTTGGCTAAGGAAACCAAAATACCTATAACCGCAACCACCTCTTATTTTAGGATAAAAACCCCAACGGGAAGTTTAGTAACAATAAAAGAGATGTTGAGGGATTTTCCGTTAGTGATACAAGGACATCTTTCTAACTGTGATTTCATAGTGATGGAAATGACTAAGTATGAAGTGATGTTAGGCATGAGTTGGTTATCTCTTATAAAGGTTAAGATTGATTGTTGGAATAAGAAAGTGGAATTTTTGGATCAAGAAGGAGAAAAGGCAACGTTTGTTGGAGAGTCGATGATTTCAAGAGGAAAAGAATTGTACTCATTTGAGTTGATAGAAAGAAAGAATAATGGAGTCGATCGTTACAATGATAATGAGAAAAATGGAGAAAGAGGAGACTATTGTAGAGAACATTCCCATTGTTAATGAGTTCTCGGATGTTTTTTCAGAGGAGTTGCCTGGATTACCACCAAAGAGAGAAATCGATTTCGAAATCAAGTTGATGGCAAACACGGAGCCAATATCAAAGGCACCATATCGTATGCACCCATGGAGCTCAAGGAATTACAAAAGCAGCCACAAGAGTTGCCAGACCAAGGATTCATTACACCGAGTGTCTCACCTTAGGGAGCTCCAGTGTTATTTATTAAAAAGAAGGACGGATCTATGAGGCTCTGTATAGACTATCGAGAACTCAATAAGGTCAACATCAAGAATAAATATCTATTGCCATGGATCGATGATCTCTTGATCAATTGCAAGGAGCGAAGGTGTTCTCACACATTGATTTGCGTTCGAGATATCACTAGCTAAGGATCAAATACGAAGATATGTCAAAGACGGCATTTCAAACAAGATATGGACTACGAGTTTTTGGTGATGTCTTTTAGATTGACGAATGAACCATTTGCTTTTATAGATTTAATGAACCGAGTATACAAGCTTTTGTTGGACAAGTGTTATAGTATTCATCGATGATATCCTTATTTATTCAAAGATGCACGAGCAACATGAGAAACACTTACGGATGGCATTACAAATATAGAGGGAGCATAAGTTATATTCCAAGTTATCGAAGTATGATTTTTGGCTTGATCGGATTTCTTTCTTGGGTCATGTGGTATCAAAAAGAAGGAATATCTATGGACCCAGAAAAGATTAAAGCGGTGATGGAGTAGAAACTGCTAAGGACTATAACTGAAGTAAGGAGTTTCTTGGGTTTAGCTGGTTATTATTGAAAGTTTGTGAAGAACTTTTCCAAAATAGCCAGACCAATGACACAAATAATCCAAAAGAATGAAAAGTTTGTATGGACAGATAAGAGAGACCAAAGTTTTCAAGAGCTTAAATGATGGCTAGTTTCAGTACCAATCTTGGTTTTGCCAAACCCAGAAAAGCCCTATACGGTACATAGTGATGCATCAAGAAAGAGTTTTAGATGTGTGTTGATGTAAGAGGGGAAGGTAATCACCTATGCTTCACATCAATCGCGACCACATGAGCAAAATTACCCGACCCATGATCTTGAGCTGGCAGCTGTAGTGTTTGCACTCAAGTTGTGGAGACACTACCTTTATGGGCAAAGATGCGAGATATATACGGATCACAAGAGCCTTAAGTATTTATTCACACAGAAAGAGTTAAACATGTGATAGAGGAAATGGTTGGAGCTCATAAAGGATTATGACCTAGGCATTAATTATTGCTCAGGGAGAGTAAATGTGGTAGTGGACGCATTAAGTCAGAAGAACCATGGGAAGTTGCTGCATTACTAACCAATAAGAAGAAATTGATTGAGGAATTTGAAAGGTTAAGCATTGAGTTCATTGGAAAAGACGTGGAGATGGAGATTTCAAACTTGGTTTTGGAACCAACTTTGATAGAAAGGATCAAGGAGGCACAATGGTACAATGATGTGATTCAAAGGATAAAACAAGAAGTTCAAGAGGGGAAATACATAGATTTTAAAGTTGATGATGAGGAAGTAGTCAAGATAAAGGGAAGGTTATGAGTCCCGGATGACAAAGAGATGAAAAAGGAAATTATAGAAGCACAAACTCGGGATATACCCTACACCTGGTGGAACAAAGATGTACCAAGATTTAAAGGGTCACTATTAGTGGAATGGCATGAAGAGAGATGTAGCAGATTTTGTAATGAAATGTCCTATATGCCAACAAGTTAAAGTGGAACATCAAAAACTGGGAGGATTGTTAAAACCATTAGCTATACCGGAATGGAAGTGGGATCAAATTACAATGGATTTTGTATGTGGTTTACCCTGAACACCAACTGGATACAATGCCATATGGGTCATAGTGGATCTGTCACGCCCCGAAGGGTACCCTAAATGTGGCAGTCTGTCATACACAATATCAAAGCCTAGGAATGACCGCTTTAGTCATGCGAAGGCTTCCATACTATGTACAAGGCGTCTAACACATGGAGGAGACACATCGAAGTAATACATTTTATATTGGTACAAGTTGAATAACAATGTAAAGGAAATACTATTCATTATACTTCAAATTACAATTCATCAAAGATTTCGCTACACAAACTATTACAAGACGGTTGACAAAACCTAGTTTATATCTTCAAGTATTCTTACTTCCTGCCGGAATTCCAAAGTCATATCCGGCTCCAACCATTCGGTCCCCACGTAGCCTTCTAGAGTTAATCTCTTCATTTAACCATCTATTAGGGTATAAGCTACACTAGCTTATCTCTTAATTTCTTACCATAACAAGCAAGTTATAAATCATTCATATGCTATGCATGAACAAATACATGAGCAGACAATTATGTATGGGTATCCGGAACTCATACACAGAACGGATTTACGCCCTTCGTATCTAAGGGTTAGGGATGGTATTGAAAGTCTACATGACCGTTGCTAGTCCCCGAAGCCCCACAGGCTCATAGCGCTCAACTCAGCTAGGCTCATACATGGAATGCATCCCCGATGCATCTTAGTTCCCTATGAATAAGCTCTGATACCGGGTCTCATTATCCAAATGAGTCCTCGAACCATACTAATTGACCTGCGTTGGAGTAGCATGCTACCAAATGCAACATGTCCAATGCGATGCATGACTAATTAAATTTTTCTTAGGTTAAATTATTCATACATTCTTTAGAGTGACCAACCAATATCATATACATAAACAAAAATAATATGAATAGTGCAGTTATCCAATCGAATCATGGTTTCAATATGCTTTAGTATTCTTTGGAATTACATACATCAAAGTCTCATCGATTACCCCATCCCCATTCATATTGGATTTTATCTTGTTCCTATAATTCTAATGTAACTAGCTACAAGCACAAGCAAGGTAACAAAATAAGAGGAAAACTCGTTCGGCCATTGGATCACCAGTCTCTTAGTAAAAGTAATATGGTGGTAGGGAATTGTTGATTTCGGGGTCACTTAAAAAGGAAGAAATACCCTAATAAGTATTTCATCACTTAACTAATCCAAACTATTTAACAAAACTAGAAAATTCGTCATTCTTGTCCTATGAGGGAATTCTAATTTAAAATGGCTATAACTTGGTCGTTTTAACTTGGAATTTAGCAAATTATATACCGATTTATATCTACTTTGAAAGATATATCTAATTCTAATATTATTTTCAAGTTTTGAAAATGTTTGGGTCACGAAACAAAAGGATCTGTTCTGATCAGTAGCAATTTCCAACTCCAAAAAATAGTTTTGGAAATGTTTGTAATGTTTCTACTATATAGGTTAACTATACATGCAATATGAACAAGTTACTATCATAAATGATATGTCATGAGATATATATGTACATGTTCTTGATTATTTTTAATAAAAAAAAATTTTAGAGAACTTTTTCCTTGTAAGACTTTATGAAAAATCAACTTAGAAAGGCTAGTCTTATATTCTTTGATAATCCCCAATTGTTTTTAGAAAAATTCCTTAATAAAATTTATTTATTCTTGTTAAAATTAAGCCTTCATTACGTATATTCCTTAAGGCCTTTTTTTTTTCAATAAAAATTTCCATTTTACACTTTGTAAACATATTTTTAAATATGGTTTATCCCAAAATCCAAATTTTGTAAAAATTAACTTTGTGGTGATTCTTTTAAGTAAAAATCATTTGATACTTAGAAAATTAACGCTCAACCATACCTATCCACTACGGACTTCATTTCTTTAATAAAACTTCTATTTTGAGTTTGGAAAGTAAGTGTTTCATGCCATTACTCTATTATTACGAATTTCTTAAAATGACAAACAACTCAAATTTTTCCTACTTTATTTCTACTCCTTGTTCTACATGTTTTTCTTAGCAAATCCCATCTTAACTTATAAAAATGATTACTTGATGATATCTATGACCTATACTCTTCATTTTTCATATAAAACACAAGTTTTTGAGTTGATAAAAGGGTTTTTAAGGCATGGTCTTGAAACCATCCGAATTTCACAAAGTTAGAATAAAACTCAAATTTTATACTTTGTAATCTCTTCCTATTTTGAGAATCTCTACTAATAGATCTACCATTCACTTATCAAAAACATCTCCTATTGAAACCTATTCCATAAGCCTTTCATTTTTAAACAAATCCTTCATTTTGGTGTTGAAAAATGGGTTTTCAAAATTGGTCTTGGTTAAGATCTGAATTTACAAAATTTATTTTTGGACATATATTTTGATAAAATCCATCTAAACTTATGAAATTCATCCTTTACATATCCTATCCTAAGAGCCTTCCATATCTTGAATAAAAACTTTATTTTTGAGTTGGAAAACATGTTTTTAAACTAGGCCTTGGCCTAAATCCAAAATTAGAGTTTTGTTATGAAAAATCATCTTTGAACCATATAATATGAAGTCTTGGTGATATATATACATTAAGCCTTCATTAACTCAAGTAAAAATTTCATTTTGACACTTGGAAAGTGGTTATTAAAAATGGGTCTTACCTAGATACAAATTTCACTATTTTTGTTTAAGTTCAAAACCAAGATCTACACTTTCTATAATCATAAATATAAAAGAAATCCATGGTAGTAAACTATAAACTTATAGATCTAAACTTTACTCATTAAGATCATTCATTTATGATATCTATTCCCTAACCCCTTCATTTTAAATAAAAAAATACACATTTTGAAGTTGAAAAATAGCTTTTCTAAATATGGTTCCCTTTTTATCCGAATTTTCAAAAATGATTTTTGCTGAAAATAAAACAAATCTTGAGCTTTCTAAAACTTTTCTACTATCATCAAGCTATTACAAGTTATTTAAGAAAGTAAATCAAAAGTCTAATGCATGTATGAACTTAAAACAACGAGATCTAGTTTAATACACTAGTTATAAATGCATGAACACTATGATGGTTATGTGAATGATGAATATATGCACAAGTCATTAGCAATAACAACATAACTTGAAAATAAAACAAAATAATAGCAAAATAACTCAAATAACAAGATCTAAAACATAAACATAAACAAAGTTACAAAAAAGTTAGATCTACAAAATATAACTACTTTTAGCAAGAAAATAATAATAATAATAATACAAGAGAATAATCATGGATAAGAGGATTGTTTCATTTTGGCATCATCATCCTTAGTTTTTAAGCTTATGGAATGTCATTTGATACATGAAACTCTCACTATACTTTACCTATATCATCTATGAAAGCTTTGGACAAGAGTTTTATCAAAGGATAATGAAGAAATAAGTATGAGAGCTCCAATAAGGAATAGGGGTAGCAAGGTTTTCTTGTAAGAACAAGAGAAAATGAAGAGAGAAAGAGAGGAAAAATAGAGAAAAAAAAGTAAGGAATGGTAAAGGGTTGAAGGTGTAAATGATAGAGAGAGATAGAATGAGTTAAAGACACATTAAATGAAGTAAAAATAAAATAAAATGGCAGCCTATACATTACAATAGCAGGCGTGAATTTTAGGAGGAGAGAGAGAGAGAATTTGGTTGGCTTTTGACTTGAAAATGTAATGTGTAATTAATGTGTAAGTGTTGCTTCTTAAAGAAGGGTTGAAAGAGATTTATTTTAATAAATTTGAAGTATTTCAAAGGACAAAAGGCAGCCAAAAGGAGTCAAAATTTCTACCATGAAGTGATAATGAAGTGTAGAAAGATTGAAGTGAAAAGGAAGTGATGTGGAAAGATGTACTTAAATGTATGAGTTGTAAGAGTACTTTCTTAATAAAATAAAATAAAAAATAAAAAAAAGAAAATAGAAAATTCATTCCAATTATTTGTAGCAGATTTTTCATTTTTAAAATAAGAGAGCAAATTTTTCATTTTTAAAATAAGATAATTAATTTATTTATTTTAATGAATTATCAAATAAGTTACTAATATGATCAAAATATGCGAATATGAGTTATAAATGATATTTTTATAACTCGAAAAATTCTAAAAAATTATTTTATGAAAATAAAAATATTTTTAAATTATTAAATTAATTTATTTTATTTTTAGTATTGGGTCTTAAATAGAAATTGATCCCATAAAAATCTAAAACGAACTAAATTTTTGAAAAACAAAATTTTTTATGATATATAAAATCTTTATCTAAAAATATAAGGTTTTACAAGAGTAGTAAAATTGTGTAATGAATAGTAGTAAATAGTGCAAAACACTAGTTAATTACCGCTAGTAATCAAATACTAATATAATCGCAAAATAAGATATTTCTAGTTATCGAAAAATTATAAAACTGATATTTTTGAAATCCTTATGAAAATACGAGTCTAATAGTATTAATGATATATTTTTTATATCTCGAGCCCCGGGACATGCTTTTCAAAGGTTGTATCCAAACGGGTTCGAAATAGGTCAAAAATTCGCTAATCTTATCTTTTAAAGCATCCTAGTATTATTACGAACCAAACTACACCCTTTGCTCATATTCCGATTCCTTGCTTTAGGAATATGGAATTGTCGGATCTAAACTACTAGGGTTTCCTGGGAATTTGTTGACTTAGGTTTTCCAGTTGACTTTTCGGTTTAGATTTTGCCAATTTGGAAACTAATATTTTATGTTTATACAACATATTTAATTTGAGAAATTTATTTTAAATTTTATTCTTGTAAGTATTTAATATCTCTTAATCTTTTCGGAATTATTGAATTAGGTTTTATTTCTTAAGGTTAATCGTTAGCTACTTTTTTAATAATTTGTTTTTAGGTTCTATATTGCCTGATTTTACAAGTCAAAGTTAAGTATAGAATTTTTTGTACGTAGGTTTTTGATTTGAAGACTGTTGGGTTCTTATTTTATTTATAAGAAATCTCATTTTCTCAAGATTAAGAAATTTCTAGATTCGTTCGTGATATAGGACTAGTTGAAGTTCGATTTTAATTTGGAGTCATTTTTAGAGTTTATTTTCAATGTTTATTTTGGAATTATTTACTGAAATTTTTCGAGGCTTACAAGATCGACTTGCCAAGTCAGTACACTTTATTCCAATGAATATAACCTATTTAATGGACAAGTTAGCCAAGTTATATATAAGAGAAATTATGAGGCTACATGGAGTTCCGACAGGAATAGCATCAAGTTTTGGACTAGGCTACAGAAATGTATGGGAACTAAGTTGCATTTCAGTACCGCTTATCACCCACAGACTGATGGACAGTAAGAACGGACGATCCAGACTTTGGAAGACATGCTTGAAGCTTGTGTTATGGAATTCAAAGGAAGCTGGGAAGCGCACTTGCCTTTGGTTGGATTTGGTTATAACAATAGCTATCATTCGACCATTAAGATGCCACCCTACGAAGCCCTATATGGACGAAAGTGTAGGTCTCCTTTGTTTTGGGGCGATGTGGAAAAGTTGGCCATTGGACCCGATCTTATTCAAGATGTGGCAAGTAAAGTTTGGATTATCTAACAAAGAATGAAGGAAGCTCAGGACAGGAAAAAGAGTTGGACGAATAAAAAACGAAGAGTTCTTGAATTCGAAATTGGAGATCATGTATATCTGAAGGTTAACCCGATAAAGAGTATACACCGAGTTTGACCACAAGGAAAGCTAAGCCCAATGTACATTGGACCATTTCAGATACTTGAATGGATTGGTGATTTGGCTTATCATTTAGCATTGCCACCAAATTTATTTGGTATACATAATGTGTTCCATGTTTTAGTATTGAGAAAACATGTACCAGATCCTGATAGAATCATGAAGCTAGAACCGATGCAGTTAAGGGAAAACCTTACATATGAGGAACACCCCGTTCAGATTTTGGATCATAAAGTTCAGAAGCTCAGAAAAAAGAGATTTGATATGTCAAAGTGTTATGAAGAAATCATTCTCATGAGGAAAGCCACATGGGAGGCTGAGGACGAAATCTAAATGAAATACCCGAGCTTGTTTGGAGAATCAGGTACGAATTCCAAGTTTTGAGGACAAAACTATCTTTAAGGGGGGTAGGTTATAATCCCCTAGATTTTATGCTACGGTTATGTTCAAACCCTAAACCGAAAGTCAATCAAAAACCCTAAGGTCAACAAATATGTATCAAACCCTAATAGATTAGATCTGACAATCCCATGTTCTTAATCTTGAAACAACAAATGTCACGCCCCGAAGGGTACCCTAAATGTGGCAGTCCGTCGTACACAATATTAAAGCCTAAGAATGACTACCTCAGTCACGCGAAGGCTTCCATACTATATACAAGGCGTCTAACACATGGAGGAGACTCATCGGAGTAATACATTTTATGTTGATATAACTTGAGTAACAATGTAAAGGAGTTTCAATTTACTACACTCCAAATACAAAACATTACACTTTCATTACAGTTCATCAAAGATTTCACTACATAAAACTATTACAAGGTAAATTATAAAACCTAGCTAATAACTTCAAGCATTCTTATTCCTTGCCGGAATCCCGAAGTCATTCTCAGCTCCGACCATCACGGTCCCCACTTAGCATTCCTGAGATAACCTGTTTAATCAAACATCTATTGGGGTATAAGCTACACTAGCTTAGTGAGTAAGAACTTCCAGGATTGCATATATAACACATGATACAATCAAGTGATTAGTCAGACAAGTGATATGCATCAAACACGTGAATTCAACAAACATATGACCTACCGGAAATCATATGTGGATGGACTTGTGCCTTCCATCCTGGGTTAGCAGATTAATGAATCCCGCGGTACGAACCAAGACCATTTTAGCTTACGGACAACTATAAACTATAAAATCGTTTAAGGACAACGATAAACCAACAAATGTTAATGCTCCATCCCCATCGTGATATGAATGAGTTCAATTTCATCTTCAATTCTAAATAATCAATTATACCAATTCTTTTAAGTGATCAATTAATAATCGTAAACAATCAATTCTAATTCATCTATTGTAAGCCCTGGAAAATTTCAGTAAATAATTCTAAAGATGAACTTTGAAAATAAAACCCTGAAAGTCACTCAAAATTAAAACTGAACTTCGATAAGTCCCAAATTCCGAACGAATCTGGAAATTTCTGAATCATGAAAAAAATGAGAAACCTCAGAAATAAAATAGTAACTCAATATTCTTCCATTCTAAAACCTCTATGTACGACAAATTTTATATTTAACTCCAACTTATAAATTCGGGTAAATAGAGCTCTAAAATAAATTGTTAAGAAGTAAATAGTGATTAACCTTCGGGAATAAAACTCAATCCAAAGAATTCCGAGAATGTCGTGAGATATTAAATACTTATGAAAATCGACCTTAAAATATATCTCACCAATCAGATATGTCATATAGGTATAAAAATATCAGTTTCCAAATTGGCAAAGGTGTAAACCGGAAAGTCAACCGGGAAACCTAAGTCCCTGAAACTCCCAAGAAACTCCGTAGTCTAGATCCGGCAATTCTGTGTTCCTAAACCAAGGAGTCGGAATAAGAGGAAAAGGTGTATTTGGTTCTTATTAAGCCTAGGATGCTCTAATGGATGAGCTCAACGAGTTTTCGACCTATTCTAGTCCGATCAAGTACCGACTTCGAAAAACGCACCCTGGATTCGAAATGTTAAAAATATGTTATTAATGCCGTTAGACTCATATTTCTATAAGGATCTCTAAATTATTAGTTTTACAAATTTTCAAAAAGCTAGAATTACCTGATTTTGCAAATTTAATTGTATTTCATTACTATCGGTAATTAGTAAGTCTTCCAGTACGATGTACTATTATTCATTACCCAATTTTTATTATTATTCTTATAATGTATACCCTAGTTCTCCTAGTGATCAGATAAACTTCGGAAATCGGAGAATGAAACCCTATATCGGTCTGGTTCAAGCTTAGTGAGAGGAGCTAAGAAACCCTAGATCCGGCTTTCCTTCGATTTCATAACAAAAGAAGTCTTATAAAGTAAATGAATATGAATTATTGTTCTAAAGTATATTTTAAGCCTTTGAAAGTTTTAAATTCGGGAATTTTTCAATTCCGGGCCCTCCCGAGCTCAATTACGGAAAAACGTGCCACGGGACTACAAACTCAGAAAAATATTCTAGAATATTCATTAGAACCATAATTTTATAAGGATTCCAAAAATATCAATTTTATAATTTTCCGAGCTATAAAAATTTACAGTTATAGCCTTTTCCCGTGTTTTCGTTACAACCGGTAAAATAGATGTCTTATCTACTATTCACAAGTACAACCTACACTACACACTACCCATACCCTATTCTTACATCCTTACAACCACTTAATTATATTTTCTTTTCCAAGAAATTTTTGTCTCTTATTAAATTACCACTTTTATTATATTTTATTACACAAATTTCAACTCACTCCCTCTCTACCCCCTCCTAAGGCCGGCGCACACCCCCTAATCCCCCTCTATTTGTTTTATTTTACTCTTTTCTAATACAAACAAACCCTAATCTATCCATTATATAAGCTACTTTCTCTCTCTCTCTCTCCTCATTTTCACTCTTTCAAATTTTATCAAAGGTTGAAAACTCTCTCCTTTCTCCCCCTACATTGCCGTGACACACACACACATGCACACTCCCACAAGTTTTTTTCATCTTCTTTTCTCCTTCAAATCATCCATTAGATGTTGATCCCAAGCTTTGTTAGTCCTAAATCTTGTAATGGCAAGACCATTCTTGTGTGTTTTCCACTTTTAATCCCAATGAGCATGTGCAAGGGACATGAAAACACTAACACAAGAATCTCAAGCCATCACAAGAAGTGGATCTAGTGTTTAAGAGAGTTTTTGTTAAGATAATGTTATGTTCATGCATGTAAAGTAGGGATCTTGCATGGACAGTTAGGTTCATGCCATGAAACTCATGATTCATGCACTATATATGGTAGATCTAGTGTTTAGATATTCATACCTCCATCTACATCCATGTTCATATAGTTACTTTGAGCTTTCATGCATTAATGATCATAAAGGCTTAGCCTTGCATGTGTATAGATGTATTAGATGATAGATCTTCATGTATATGAGGCAAGAAACTTGAAAAAGAAAAGATTAGAAATGTCTTATGGAAATTCGGATGATTTTGGAACCCTATTTTAAAAACCACCAAAACCACTTTAAAATTCATATTTTTCATGAAAAATGAAGGGTATATGTGATAGGTATCTTGAAGGAATGATTTTTACAAGTCTAGATGAGTTTAGGCATGAGTAATATGTGAAACAAGTAGTGGAGTTAGAATAAAAAATTTTGAGATAGTGATTAGTTGTTAAATTCGTAATTTGGAATAGAGCCTACATAAACACCTAGTATTTAAACTTGAATTGAATATTTTGTGGGTTAAGTGAAGTCCTTAGGCAATATATAAATAAAGCTTCAAATTTTGGTGCATTAGACAAGTTTTCTCCTAAGAAAAGTGCAAGAAATGAAAATTTTCAAAATTCGGATTTTTGTGAAAAGCTTGTTTAAAAATATAATTACAAAGTGAAAAATGTGAATTTTTATGCATAAATGGAGGTCTTGGATAGTATAGATGATAAAGACTTGTTTTTAGTTAGATAACAAGTAAATTCTAGGAATAAAATCCTAATATACTAGGAGATGCAAAAATTGTGAAGAATGAATTTTAGGAAATGGCTAATGTGAAGTCTTGTAATAATTAGGAGTTCTTAAAAGTTCATTATCAAAAATCATTAAGATCATGCATAGATTGAACTCATTACATGTCATTCATATTAGGATTCCATTCATATTTCATCTATACATGAATCATCAACTAGAAATATGTTACTAAATGCAAAACAAATTTTTCGGAACTGGAAATGTTACAGAACAGATCTGACCCCTCTGTTCCATGACCTTAATATTTTCAAAACTTGAAAATAACATTAGAAATAGATATATCGTTCGAATTAGATAGAAATCGATATAAAATTTACGAAATTCTGAGTTAAAATGACTAAGTTATGGCCGTTTTAAGTTGGAACTTCTGCAAATAGCGAGAATCACCATTTTGAGTAGTTTAGATGCATAGCTTGAATTAGTGAAGTGATGAGATTCTTATTACGCTATTCTTATTTGGTAGGTGATCCCAAGCACGACAATAGCCTATCACCTGACTACCGTTATTAAGAGACCGGCGTACCATGGCCGAGTGAGTTCCTCTTCCGATTTCAATTATTGCTTGTGATTGTAATGATAGTCACACTAGTTGCTAGGTAAAGATAAAAAGAATGATTATGTATAATGGGGTTAGTTGGGAATTATGATTGTCTGTTTTTGATATGCGAAGTTGAACTTAAGGAATATCGAAGCCGGGTGATAAGTTGTTGCTTGTATAGAGATGAACTAGAGTTGATTGTCTGCAATTATTGCTTGATCACCTAAAAGAATTCAATTAATTGATTATTGGACTTCAAATATAACTGAACTCATGCATATCACGATGGGGATGGAGCATTAGCATTGTTGGTTTTTCGTGATCCATAAAACGAATATATGTTGGTTAATCGTGATCCATAAAACGAATATATGTTGGTTAATCATGATCCATAAAACGAATTGTTGTTCAGTTGATCGTGAGCTTAAACGGCATCGTACCGCAGGATTCATAAATCTGCTAACCCGGGATGGAGGGCGTAAGTCCATCCACATATGATTTCCGGCTGGTCATATGTTTGTTGAACTCACTCATTTGATGCATTTCACTTGGTTGATTAATTACTTGCTTGAATGTTTTGTATTAATTGTGATTCGGAAGTCTTCACTCACTAAGCTAGTGTAGCTTATACCCCAATAGTTTTCTGTTGCAGTATGAATACCTTTGGCTATCTCCGAGGACCCGTGGACATCAGGTACAACTCTTAGAGGTTGAGGAACTTTTGTTAAGGCCAGGACCTAAAAGTAGAAATGGACTTCTAATCCTATTTCCTGGAACCAGTGTTTGAAGGATAATATAAGGAATTTTGTGAGCTTGAGAATTCTTAGCATTGTTATCGGGGATATGCCCCCTAGTTCATGTAATAGAATAATTCTCTTTAAGACGGTCATGATTTACATTCTTGCTGCTATGTTTGTCTCCTTAAGCTACTACGAAGCAAAGTATGGTCTATGTATGTTGAGAGTGAGCCTTACACCCGATGTTCAAACTCATGGAAAGACTAGGGTTGTCTTACTTGAGTTTAAATGTTGAGTGTGGCGGACTGTCACGTGTAGGGCATACTTTGGGGCATGACAACTATACAAGCAATAGTTAATCACTCGGCTTCGATATTCTTACATTCCATTTCTCAAATCAACAACAAGCATACATAGTCCCCATTCGTCCCCATCATGCATATCCATTTTATCTTTACCAAATATCTAGTGCAACTATTATTACAATCACATACAATAAATGAAATCGGAAGTAATACTCACTCGGCCATTGGATCACCGATATCTTAGTACAAGTAATCCGGTGGTAAGGAATCGTCGAATTCGGGATCACCTAAAAAGGAAGAAATGATCTATTAAGTATTTCAACTTAAACTAATCCAAACGATCTTATACAAACTATCAAATTTGTAATTCTCGTCCTAAACGGCAATTCCAACTTAAAAACGGCCATAACTTGGTCATTTTAACTCGGAATTTCACAAATTATATATCGATTTCTATCTACTTTGAAAGATCTCTCTAATTAAAATATTATATTTAATTTTTGAAAACTTTAAAGCTTTGAAAAGGTCGGATCAGATTAGGACAGTAGCAAACTTTAATTCCGAAAATTTTTTTTTTTGTAAATGTTTGTAATGCTCCTATTATATAGATTACCTATACATGCAATATGAATGATTTCCTAACATGAATGACATGAGATGAGCTTAATATATGCATGATCTTGATGATTTTTTCTAAAAGAAAATTTTATAAGTTTTTATTTTGCAAGACCATAATAATAACTACTTATGAAAAATCTAGTTTTCTAACTTTGATCATTTCCATTTGCTTTGGATTTGTTTCTTAAGAAAATATAATTATTTTTGTTAAAATTGAGTCTTCATTATATCTATTACTTATGATCTTCATTTTTGCATAAAAATTTCCATTCTACACTTTGTAAACATGTTTTCAAGTGGGGTTAATTCCAAAATCTAAATTTTGTAAAAATTAGTTTTTGAGTGATTCCTTTAAGTAAAAATCATTTGGTATTTAGAAAATTAGGGCTCAACCATACATAACCACTAAGGACTTCATTTTTACATAAAGATTTGCATTTTACACTTTGCAAATATGTTTTCAAATAGGATTTATTCAAAAATCCGAATTTTAGAAATCTACTTTTGGAATGATTCATTTGAGAAAACCTAGTTTAATGCATTAAAATTTAAGACTTTATGGTACCTATTACTTAAGGACTCCATTCATTACATGAAACTTTCATTTTGAGCTTGGATAATAGGTGTTCTTATGGCCTTCATTCAAAATTACGAATTTCATAAATTGATTACTAACTCAAAATTTCCCATCTTAATTCTATTTCTTGTTTTATACATTAATCTCATCAAAACTCATTCAAACTTGTAAAAATCACTACTTAATGATACTTATTGCCTATACCCTTCATTTTTCATATAAAACATGAGTTTTGGAGTTGATAAATGAATTTTAAAAATTGGTCTTGGTTGAGATCCGAATTTACAAAATTAATTTTTGGACATATCTTTTAATAAAATCTATCTAAACTTATGAAAATCCATTCCTTACATATCCTATCTTAAGAGCCTTTCATATCTTGAATAAAAAACTTCATTTTTGAGTTGGAAAACATGTTTTAAAAATATGCCTTGGCTAAAATCCGAAAATGAGATTTTTTATTTTGAAAATCACCTTTGATTCTTGTAAAAAGAAGTCTTGATGATATACATATATTAAGCTTTCATTATTTCAAGTAGAAACTTCATTTTGACATTTGGAAAGTGGTTTTTAAATAGGGGCCTTGCAAAAGTACGAATTTCACTATTTTTGTTTAAGTTCAAAACCAAGATCTATACTTAATATGAACATAAATCTAAAAGAAACCCATGGTAGTAAACTATAAACTCATAGATATAAACTTTACTCATCAAAGTCACTCATTTACGTTATCTATACCTTAAGCCCTTCATTTTAAATGAAAAATACACATTTTGAAGTTGAAAAATAACCTTTCTAAATATGGTTCATTTTTCATCTGAATTTTCAAAAAATTATTTTTGTTGAAAATAAAATAGATCTTAAGTTTTCTAAAACATTCCTACTATCATCATGCTACTACAAGTTATCCATGAACATAAAACAAAGTCTAATGCATTTTATGAACTCAAAACACTAGATCTAGTTTACTACACTAGTTTTGGATGCATGAACACATGTGAATGAGGAATATATGCATAAATCATAAGCAATAACAAAAATAATAACTCAAATAACAAGATTGATCTGATTGGAATGTGTATATAAATTCAGATACTACTAGTAAGTGTACTGGGTCTTGATCAAGTAATATAGAAGTGAGTTGAGTATCGTTCTCACAAGGACTAAATTAACTACTAGATTGATATTAGTTTATACTAATATTTAGGCAATCAAAATTTATCAATTAACTAATTAATTCTATCTATATGAATGCAATAAGATTATGAGAAGTTGTATAAGATGAATGTGGAAGGAATAGAATCCATCATAATCTTTACTAATCATGCTGAATTTATATTATATGAATAATTAGGATTATGGATATTTGTAAGAAATTGTTAAAACCTAAAACTATCAAGTTTTAGTAAACCATAAAATAATCTATTAGCTTCCGATATATAAATTATCAATGGAATCTAATTTACAATTATAAATCTTCCAATTCTATAATTGTCTAATATCCTAGATTAACTTCTCCTAATTCCTTAGTAAGAAATTAAAATAAAATATTGCATGAAGTATATGGAACAATTTTTAAATTAATATTAAACTTAATTGCTTCCACAATTGTTGTTTAATCTCAATTCATGAATTCCTATGAATCCTAATTCTTTTTCCAAATCATCAAAATCCTTATCAATTCAATTTCAATTAGAAATAAAATAGATAATTAGGATTCAATACAAATATTCTATAATTCTAACAATCCTATAATATAAATTCAATAATCATTTTAGCAAAATTAGGATTTCATCACTTCCCACAAAGAAAGGTTTAGCTACTCATGGATGTTGATTCCACAATCAAATAAGAATATGTAATTGATAACATTATGAACAGATAATTCAGATAAATGAATTGCATAAGAAAGAGATTAGATATCACCAATTCAAATATCGTAATCTTCAATTACAATTATTGAAAGCTCAAATTCTCTCACAAATCTCTATGAAAATGCTAAGACTATTTATATACTAAAGTACTCTATTTTGCTTCTGCTTGTTGTGTTTGTTTGAGGGGGGGAAGTCCCCTATTATAGGAAATATTTCGTGCAAAGCATTAGATGGAAATTGCAGTTTCACTATGTACGCCGGTAGTTATAGATTCTACATCGGCGGCTTACAGACGGCGTAAAGGCTTCTTCTTCCTTGCACAGGCAGTGCACTGGCAGCTTTGCTCCTTCGTTTGCAAGGGTAGGCCGCTTCTACACCGGCAGTTTAGATATAGATCTAGCCAGCGTATATGAGGAGAAATGAAATGTTGGACCAATTTATAACGAAAGTTGTTCCAAAGCCGGCGGCTTTGATACCGGCTTAGACACTCTAGCATATTTGGTATCTTCAATTGCCTCCAAGCATATGTTGTCTACTTGTCGCTTTTGATCTTGATCTATACTACCTTAACGTTGGCAGCTTAGTAGCCGGCGTAGGTTGTAACTCCTTTTGTGTTGGCATTGTTTCAATTCTAAGCTGCCGGCCTTCAGTGTATGCTAGCCTATTCATCTTCTACACCGGCAGCTTTGAGGCGACATATAATTGGTTGAGTCAATCCTTGCAAAGCTGGCAGTGTAAGCAACGGCTTTGAGTGAGTGCATCTTGTAAGTCGTCTCAATGCCGACGACTTTGAAGTTTGAAATGCCGGCGTATCTTTGAATTTTTCCATTTTTCACTCTAAAGTTTCTTGTTTTTATTTCTTTATCCAAATTAGACCTGAAACATGAATTTTAATCAAAACAAGTATCCATTCTAGCTATTTTGAACATCAACAAGTTATATATAATATGATCTTATCAATTCCCCCACACTTGAACTTTTGCTTGTCCTCAAGCAAAATAATGGAAAACAAAATTAATGAAATCTCTTATCGATAGTACAATTTTTCTAATTTAATCATAATTTCTTTAACTTGCTTTTCTTGTATCTATTGCTCTAACCATGCCAATTTCTTGTAATTAGAGTACTATAATCAAAATTGAGAAGTTAATCCAAACAAAACAAGTTTTAATCTCAATTTTTAACAAAAGAATATTCTATTAAAAAAGCAAATACTCAATCCACTAAGGCAAAATACTCATTTAAACTTCATTGGACTTTTAGCTTATATATATATATATTCTAAGTAACACTAAATGAAAGTATGTGGTATCTACTTTTTCTTTAGATTTTCTCCTTCTTTATTATAAGTTTTCTTTTTATTTGCATATTTGCATTCATTTTGCTTTTTCTTTTTCAAGCATTTATTTTCTTTTTGGGAGGTTTTTGCCTTCATCTTTTTGCTTTTCAAAGCTCATGAATTGAACTTTTGCCTTTCTTCCCTTCTCGTTATAGTGAGTTTATTGAGTCGGCACATCCTAGGCTCATCACCTAAGTGACCAGGTTTCAAAATACCCCTAAGAACTCTTCCTCACTTTAACATTCAAGTTCAGATACTCATAACTCAAATTTTTAAGTCAGAGGAGTAGTGGCTATGCTTGTTTTTTTCCTTTTGAATGCAATAACAAATCAAAGACTTATTTTTATAAAGGATCACTAAGTTTAAAAGTTTCTTCTACCTTTTTCACTAAGTGTTATAATTCAAAGAATATATACAAACTAAAATTTCCTAGAAGTAAACCTGTTTATTTTTTACAAAAGGACTCGACTAGCTTTTAAATTTCCAATTCCAAAGTTAAAAATAAAGTAAACTTGTTTCTTAAGGATTTTAGAACTTAATTTTAATTTAGTAAACCAATCACAACAGCAGGTGAGTAAGATACTTTTACAAGTTAATTTCATTGCTTTCAGTCTTTACTTTGTACTATCTCCAATTCTTAAGAGATTTTTGAAAAAATTTTGCAGAATTTCCCCATAATTTTGCTTTCAAACAAAAAATACAATGTGGGTATTTTCAAATATAAATAACAGCAACTCAGACAACAGATCATATTCAAAACTTTAATTCAATACTTCATTATCCCTTCCCCCATACTTCAACTAAACAGTGTCCTCACTGTTTTGCAATAAATTAAATCATAAGAAAGGAATAAGAAAAAGAAATTGATACTTCCCTGACTTCATGTGTTTCATAGTCATCAAAATTTGCATTGCAAGAGAGAATTTTTGCTTTGCTTGCTTTCCTGTAGTCACTACAAAAGGAAAACAAAAAAAAAAAAATAAATAAAAGCAAAACAAAAACAAAAATAAAAGTAGAAATAAAGGAGTCTACCAACAGGAACTTGGGTGCTCAATAGATATACAAGCCAAGATAAAAAGTAAAAATCAATAAAGAACAAATGATAGCTAGCAGGATCTCTAGCTCTCTGGCCCTGGACTGGCTCTGGACTGGCTCTGCTACTATGCTCAGGACTATGTCTTTGAGTATCTCCTGGGTTGGCTGTGTGTGTATGCTCCGAACTGAGTCTATCTGTGTGATGTGAACTGTACCTAGACTCAGTGGAAGTCTCATATGTCATCCCAGCCCTTGTCTCTGGGCTTAAGCATCAAATAGTCGTCTTCAATGCTTCAAAGATAGACTTTCTAGATTTCTTGTTTTTCTTCCTCTCCTTTTCCTGTCTATCTCTGAGCTTCTGACTTTGCTTCTTAAATTCCTGAATATCCAGCCTCAGCTGGTCCATATCATATACAGAAGAAGTACCTGCAGGAGGAGGAGAAGTAGATGAAGATGGGATCTCAAATAGAACATCTTCAGGAAAGATATCCTAGAACTCAATCTTCTCTAGGACTGGTGGTTGAGCTCCTCTAGGGTTTTTAAGCAATCCCCAGCCTCAGAATGGTGCTGATGAGATCTTTCTACTCTTAAATATCTCATCTTCTTGTGGAGGTTCAAAAATACCATCCCGTTCAGTAATTTGTTGATGTAGCCACCACAACACAGGACTCTAGTCCTGGTATCATCAGCCTGTCTGTAAATGAAATTCGCTATCTCCACACCCAGATCAATCTGTAGCCTCTGATAAGGCTATACAAATAAAACATATCAAAACTAGTCACCTTGCTGTGACTAGTCTTCTTGCAACTCAGTGTGTGCAAGGATGTGGTGGAGTAGCTTGTGCTCAACAGCACCAAATGAAGTGGCCAATGATTTGGAGGGGACAAATGGCTCATTTGCTCTGTCAGGAGGAACAACTGATACCAGTAAGCCTCCTGAGTCATGTGATCATCTCCCTCAGGCCAACTGTTAGGCAAATTCAAATTCTCTCTCCTCATCATACAACCTAGGAGTTGCCCATCTGTTTCAGCTTGACTTCTCTGATCTCACCAAATCCTGGAACTGAAATGTGGATTCAGCTCTGTCAGGGATATTCTTTAATGTGGATAAAACTCAATGGTCAAGTTCTTATAAGCTGGCTCCCTAAAATCAAACAATCTAATCCAAGCTGGATCTTGGATTGTTTCTGATCCTGTCAGTAATCCCATACTCTCTAGTAACTCCAGTCCAGGTACTGGTGTTCAGGAAATCCATCTTCACTAGCCTCTTTTTCGATCTTTAGCATACTGCTGACTGGACAGCAGATTCCTGGTCTGAGAACCAGAAGTAGAGGCATCTGTAGTCTTTTGTTTCTTTTGTCTAGGAGCCATTCCTGCAAATTAAATTGAACTTAATTAGAACAGGGAATCAGAATTAAGTGCACATTAAAGCTTAAATTGCATGCACAATTCCAATGAAATTCTTGCTGAACACAATCCTAATTATGCCTAATTCATTTCACATTATGATTTTAAACAAATTGAAGATCATAGGCATTTTTAACTAGTGAAGCTAAATAACATGGAATTGGATTGAAGATGTAGACTTGCAAAACAAAGTGAAAGCTGACAGCTTGGATTGGCCAGCTTAGAATTGAACGTTGGAATTTCAAACTTTTCAAACAGAAATGATTTAAAAAAATTTTTTCATTAAAAGTCCCAAAAACTCTTTTATACCGAATTCATCTTAAAATTTTCCAAAAATTCACAATCCAAGTTTAAATTGGAGCATAATGTATTAATTGAAGTTATGGAATAGTATTCCATACATCAAATTGCAGTCAATTGCAGTCAATTCAACGAAACCCCAAATTCGAAATTCAACATTCCACACAAGCTCAAGAACCCTAATTCTGCATTTGAACATCATTCACAGATCAACTCAACACAATTTGCAATTAAACAGATATTGAACCAAAATCCATCATCAAAATATTATCAATAACACTCGAGCTATCTATTCAATCATGATCCAAAAGCAATGCCGTGTTCACTAATGACATGAATCCATTTAAACTAACCGACAGATTGAAAACAAATGCAATGGAATGGATTAAAGCTGAGAAATTAAGAGCAAAAGTTTAGAAACTTACTTAGGCAAGCTATTTCATGCGCAATGGATAGATGAATCAACAGTGGGATGCATCGAGTGAGAGAGTGAATATGGATAGAAATGAGAAAGGGAGAGAGAGTTCATACCTATTAAATGCAATTCTGCAGAATGTACGCCGGCATTTTTATCGAGTATGCCGGCGGCTTACATGCTGGTGTATCTAAATTAAATTCATGCCGAGAGCAAATGGCTGGCAGCTTACCCATTTACACTGCTAACGTATAGGTCTACGGTGGCTTCAAAGCTGGCGGCTTTCAAACCCAAATGCCGGCTTTGATCGGGATTTTTCAAACTCTTGCAATTTTTAAACACAAGCTGCCTTCAACACCGACGGCTTTGGAAAGTAAGAAGCCGGTGTAATTGTTGTTGCAAACGCTGGCACTAAGCCGGCGGCCTTTACCTTCCATTTGCCGGCTTCTTATGTGGTGCTCACCTACTTCTCTTTTGACTCTTACGCCGGCTGAAAGCGGGCGGCTTTAGTCCGGCTTTCCTTGATTTTTCAAAGCTGGCAGCCTTATGCTAGTTTTCACCTTTTTCAAAAAAATTTTTCATAACCTGTCCACACTAAAAAAATAAAGTTAGTAAAAACAAAAATAAAACTACTCTAAAATTAAACATGGGTTGCCACCCAAGAAGCGCTTAGTTTAGAGTCGCTTAGCTCGACTTTTCTAATTCTTTTCATGGTTCCTTTAAATTCATGACAGTGGAAGCACTATCATGGTTTTTCCCTGCATAAAAATGTTTGAGCAAATGCCCATTCAACTTAAAAGTCCGATTATCATCAGTTTTTAATTCTATTGCACCATAGGGAAAAACTTTGGCAATTTCAAATGGTCCTGACCATCTTGATCTCGACTTTCCTGGAAACAACTTCAAACGAGAGTTATAAAGTAAAACTTTTTGTCTAGGAAAAAACTCCCACTTGATAATGTTTCTGTCATGCCATTTCTTCGCTCGTTCCTTGTAAGTACGAGAACTCTCATAAGCTTCATTCCTCCATTCATCCAATTGATTTAATTGAAGCAATCTTTTCTCACCTACAGCTTTTTCATCAAAATTAAGGAATTTAATGGACCAATATGCCTTGTGCTCAAGTTCTATAGGAATATGACATGATTTACCAAAAACAATCATAAATGGGGACATTCCAATAGGGGTTTTAAAAGCAGTTCTATAAGCACATAATGCATCATCTAATTTTAAAGACCAATCTTTTCTAGATGTAGGGGGTAGCAATTTTGTGTGTAACACCATATTTTGACAAAAGCTTTTCAAATTGCTTGTTACAAAAATGTGTTTCCCCATCACTAATGATAGCTCTAGGCACCCCAAATCTGGTAAAAATATTCTTTTTCAAAAATTTTAAAACTACTCGGGCATCATTTGTTTGTAAAGCAACAACTTCCACCCATTTAGAAACATAATCGACTGTCACAAGTATATATTTGTTTGAAAAAGATGAGGGAAAAGGACCCTTGAAGTCAATTCCCCACACATCAAAAAGTTCAATTACCAATATGTTGTTTTGTGGTAATTCATGTTTCTTGGAAATATTACCAGTTCTTTGACATCGAGCACAAGATAATAAATATTTCCTGCAATCACGAAACAAATTAGGCCAATAAAATCCAGATGATAAGACCTTAGCTACAGTCCTTTGAAGACCAAAATGACCTCCTGCTTCTTTTGAATGACAGTGCTCAATAATGTTAAGCTGTTCAGATTCAGGCACACAACGTCTAATTACTTGGTCAACACATTTTTTGGACAAATACGGTTCGTCCCAAAAACAGTTTTTCACATCATGCAAAAACTTTTTCTTTTGTTGATAAGACAAACCATATGGAATGATTTTGCTAACCAAGTAATTGACATAATCAGCATACCAAGGCAAATTTAGGATCTCTACTGCATGCAATTGTTCATCAGGAAACTTTTCATTGATAGGAATATCTAAACTATCAGATTCTAGTCTAGATAAATGATCAGCAATCACATTCTCAGTTCCATTCTTATCCTTAATCTCAAGATCAAATTCTTGCAGCAACAATATCCATCTAATCAACCTTGGCTTTGCATCAGCTCTAACAAGCGAGTATTTCAAAGCAGCATGATCAGTATATACTATGACTTTAGATCCTATCAGATAAGGCCTAAACTTGTCACAAGCAAATATAACAGCAAGAAGTTCCTTCTCAGTTGTGGCATAGTTTCTCTGAGCCTCATGCAAAGTCCTACTAGCATAGTATATAACATGAAATAACTTACCTCTTCTCTGACCCAATACTGCTCCTATAGCAAAGTTGCTGGCATCACACATAAGTTCAAAAGGCAGCTCCCAATCTAGTGCAATAATTACTGGGGTAGATGTGAGCTTTTCCTTTAATGAGTTAAATGCCTGCAAACAATTGTCATCAAAATTAAACATTGGATCTTTCTCAAGAAGATTGCAAAGGGGTTTATCAACTTCGATTCCTCTCACTAAAACTTTATGACCCAACACAATCCCCTCTCTTAACATGAAATGACATTTTTCCCAGTTTAAAATTAAATTTGTTTCTTTGCATCTTTGAAGAACACAAGCTAAGTTTTCTAAACATGCTTCAAAAGACTTTCCAAAAACAGAAAAATCATCCATAAAAATTTCAATAAAAATTCCCAAGCATGTCAAAAAAGATAGCCATCATACACCTTTGAAAAGTAGCAGGTGCATTGCAAAGACCAAAGGGCATCATCCTAAAAGCAAAAGTGCCATAGGGACAAGTAAAAGTGGTTTTTTCCTGGTCATCAGGGGCTATAGAAATTTGATTATAACCAGAATAACCATCTAAAAAGCAATAATAATCATGCCCTGTAAGTTTTTCTAACATCTGATCAATGAAAGAGAGGGGAAAGTGATCTTTTCTGGTGGCATCATTTAATTTTCTATAATCAATGCAAACTCTCCACCCAGTTACAGTACGAGTAGGAATCAAGTGATTTTCTTCATTTTTCACTACAGTCATACCACCTTTCTTTGGTACAACTTGAACTGGACTTACCCACTTACTATCAGAGATAGGATATAATACCTGCATCAAGTAGTTTCAGAACTTCCTTTTTTACTACCTCCTTAAGTGTTGGGTTAAGTCTCCTCTGTGGTTGAACTGTCGGTTTGTACTCAGCTTCCATCAAAATTTTGTGAGTGCAAATTATAGGGCTAATTCCCTTGATATCAGCAATAGTCCAACCAATTGCTTCTTTATGCTTCCTGAGAACTCCAAGCAGCTGCTGCTCTTGTTCACCTGTCAAATAAGATGAAACAATTATTGGCAAAGTATCTTTTAGAAATATTTTAAATGTGAAGGAAGGGGTTTAAGCTCAAGATTTGGTGTATCAATGATGGTACTGGCTTGCTTTCACTAGTGCCTAGCTCCTCATAATATCTTCCTTTGATTTGGTGCACTTTCTCAACTTCTTCTTCTTCTTGCTCATCATCACTCCATTCATCAAGATTTCTTAAAACAGATTCCATAGTCTCTATACCTACATTCTCTTCAACAGACTCAGAAATAAACTCATCAATAATATCAATAGTATAACAGGAACCTTTATCAAATCTTTTCATTGCATCGTAAACATTAAAGGTTACCTGATCATTTTCTACCCTTAAAGTGAGTTTACCTTGTTCCACATCAATTAATGCTTTACCGGTTGCAAGGAATGGTCTGCCAAGAATCATTGGGACTTCACGATCCTCATCCATTTCCAAGACTATAAAGTCTACAGGAAATATGAACTTGTCAACTTTCACCAAAACGTTTTCAACAATACCACGTGGGTATTTGACACTTCTATCTGCAAGTTGCAAGGTGACATGAGTCTCCTTGCATTCTTCAAGTCCTAATTTCCTGAAAATGGATAGAGGCATAAGATTAATACTTGCACCAGAATCAATAAGTACTTTATCAAAATGAAATTTTCCTATAGTGCAAGGAACAGTAAAACTCCCCTGATCTCTTTGTTTGGTAGGCAAATGAGGTAGACTTTTCTGCAAAATCATGGAGCATTCTCCTGTAGCATCACTGGTTCATTTCCATCAATCCTTCTCTTCTTAGTAAGCAATTCCTTGATAAATTTTGCATATGAAGGCATTTCTTGAATCACTTCTAAGAATGGAATATTGATTTGCAACTTCTTGAAACATCCAGAAATTTTGAAAATTGCTCATCCAATTTTTGTTGCTTCAATCTTCCTGGAAAAGGAATGGTGGAACATAAGATCTTACTTCAGGTGATTTTTGCACAGGTTCCTCCATCTTTTGTTTTCCTTTGTCTTTGACTGGAATCTCCTCAGTTTCTTGAACTTTTGACTCAGCGGTCTCAACTTCTTTGCCACTTCTCAAAACTATTGCATTCACGTTTTAGGATTTTCCTCAGTGTTGCTCGGTAGAGAACCAGATGGTCTATTACCAATTTGCTGAGCAAGTTGATGGAATTTCCTTGAAGATCTTGAATAATCGCATGCTGATTGTTGAGTGTGTCGAGTAGTTTGAATGAAAGTCTTCAACAATCATCAGTTGAAATTTGATTTTGCTGAGGTGGAGGTGGAGGCTGAGTATTTCTTATGGACCTTGTCTTTGAAATCCAGGTGGGGGCTTGAAAACATTTGCATCATTCTTGTAGGAAAGATTTGGATGATTACGCCATTCTGGATTATAAGTATTTGAATATGGTCCATAATTAACCTTCCAAAATTTCCAACATAGTTGAGTTGCTCTCCACTTGATGATGGTGTATTACCATGAGGACAATCATAAGCTGGATGTGGTCCTGAGCACAACTCACAAGTAGCAACCTGATTAGTATTCAAAGAACTAGATGCTACAAGTTTACTCACTTGTGTAGTTAAAGCTGAAACTTGAGCAGTGAGTTGTTGCATGGATTCACTATCTTGAACAGATTCCACCTTTGATCTTGTCCTTTCACAGCTCCAGTTGTGAGCACTAGAAGCTAATTCTTCAATTAATGCACTAGCTTCATCATATGTTTTTCCCATGAGTGATCCTCCGGATGTAGCATCCACCAATGATCTCAAAGTCTCATCTAGACTGAGATAGAAATTTTCAATCAAGAGATTATCCGGAAGTCCATGATGTGGGCATTTCCTAACTGCTTCTTTGAATCTTTCCCAAGCTTCATATAATGATTCTCCAGGAAATTTTGTGAAGTTGGTGATCTCATTTCTTAGTCTGGCAGTTCTGGCAGGAGGGAAAAATCTCTTCAAAAACTTTGTTGTCAAATCTGCCCATGAAGTAATTGATTCGGGTGGTTGAGAGTTGAACCATGCCAATGCTTTATCCCTAAGAGAGAAAGGAAAAAGCTGCATTCTAATGGCCTCATCTGTTACGCCATTAAGCTTGACAGTATTGCAATATTGGAGGAATTTGGCAATGTGTTCATCCGGTGTTTCATTTGGATATCCTCCAAATTGATGTGATTCAACCATCTGAATCAATGCTGGTTTAAGCTCAAAATTGTTGGCTTGAACTGCAGGTCTTCTCACAGCAGGACCTTGTACAGTTGGTACTGTATAATCCCGAAGTGCTCTAACAGGTGCAGCTTGAATTTGATTGTTGTTTGATCAATGTTTCCCTCATTGTTTCTTGGTTCGTTTTCTGCCATTTCTTCTTGTCTTCTGCGGTTTTCTCTCCTCTGTTGACGCAAAGTTCTTTCAATTTCAGGATCTATTGGTAGAAGATCAGCACTTCTACTTCTTTGCATATAACCTGTAAAGAGGAAAGAAAAGAATCAATTCTTTGGAAAAACACCTAAACTACTAGCAAAACTAAAAGTAATCTAATATTAATTTTGGTCCCCAACAACGGCGCCAAAAACTTGATCTGATGGAATGTGTATATAATTTCAGATACTACCAGCAAGTGTACTGGGTCTTGATCAAGTAATATAGAAGTGAGTTGAGTATCGTTCCTACAAGGACTAAATTAACTACTAGATTGATATTAGTTTATACTAATATTTAGGCAATCAAAATTATCAATTAACTAACTAATTCTATCTATGAATGCAATGAGATTGTGAGAAGTTTATAAGATGAATGTGGGAAGGAACAGAATCCATCCTAATCTTTACTAATCATGCTGAATTTATATTATATGAATAATTAGGATTATGGATATTTGTAAGAAATTGTAAAACCTAAAACTATCAAGTTTTAGTAAACCATAAAATAATCTATTAGCTTCCGCTATACAAATTATCAATGGAATCTAATTTACAATTATAAATCTTCCAATTCTATAATTGTCTAATATCCTAAATTAACTTCTCCTAATTCCTTAGTGAGAAATTAAAATAAAATATTGCATGAAGTACATGGAACAATTTCTAAATTAATATTAAACTTAATTGCTTTCACAATTGTTGTTTAATCTCAATTCATGAATTCCTATGAATCCTAATTCTTTTTCCAAATCATCAGAATTCTTATCAATTCAATTTCAATCAGAAATAAAATAGATAATTAGGATTCAATACAAATATTCCATAATTCTAACAATCCTATAATATAAATTCAATAATCATTTTAGCAAAATTAGGATTTCATCACTTCCCACAAAGAAAGTTTAGCTACTCATGGATGTTGATTCAACAATCAAATAAGATATGTAATTGATAACATTATGAAAATAATTCAGATAAATGAATTGCATAAGAAAGAGATTAGATATCACCAATTCAAATATCGCAATCTTCAATTACAATTCTTAAAAGCTCAAATTCTCTCACAAATCTCTATGAAAATGCTAAGACTATTTGTATACTGAAGTACTCTACTTTGCTTCTGCTTGTTGTGTTTGTTTGAGGGGGGGAAGTCCCCTATTTATAGGAAAAATTTCGTGCAAAGCATTAAATGAAAATTGCAGTTTCACTATGTACGCCGGCAGTTACAGATTCTACGACGGCAGCTTACAAATGGCGTAAAGGCTTCTTCTTCCTTGCACAGGCAGTGCACTGGCAACTTTTCCTTTAGGTACAAGGGTAGGCCGCTTCTACGCCGGCAACTTAGATATAGATCTAGCCGGTATATGGAGAGAAATGAAAGGTTGGACCAATTTATAATGAAAGTGTCCAAAGCCGGTGGCTTTGATACCGGCTTAGACACTCCAGCATATTTGGTCTCTTCAATTGCCTCCAAGCATATGTTGTCTACTTGTCGCTTTTGATCCTTGATCTACATTGCCTCAACGCCGGCGGCTTAGCATCCGGCGTAGGTTGTAACTCCTTTTGCTGGCATCGTTTCAATTCTAAGCTGCCGGCCTTCAGTGTACGCTGGCCTATTCATCTTCTACACGGGTAGCTTTGAGGCGGCATATAATTGGTTGAGTAAATCCTTGCAAAACTGGCAGTATAAGCAATGGCTTTGAGTGAGTGCATTTTGTAAGCCATCTCAACGCTGTCGGCTTTGAAGTTTGAAATGCCGGCGTATATTTGAATTTTTCCATTTTTCAATCTAAAGTTTCTTGTTTTGATTTCTTTGTCCAAATTAGACCTGAAACATGAATTTTAATCAAAACAAGTATCCATTCTAGCTATTTTAAACATCGACAAGTTGTATATAATATGATCTTATCAAAGATCTATGGCATAAACGAAAATCAAAGCTACAAAAAGTTAGATCTACAAAATATAACTACTTTAAACAAGAAAATAAGAATGATACAAGAGAAAAATCATAGAGAAATGGAGTGTTTTACTTTGGCATCATCATCCTTAGCTTTTAACTTAATGGAATGTCATTTGATGCATTAAACTCTCACTGTACTTTACCTGTATCACCTATGGAAGCTTTGGACAAGAGTTTTATTTAAGATTCTTAAAGAAATATGTGTAGAAGCTTATAGAAGAAGAAAGGGGCAGCTTGTGTTCTTGAAGAAACAAGAACAAAATGAAGAAGAAGAGAGAGGAAAAAGAGAGAGAAAAAGTTAAGGAATGAAAAAGGAAAAATGAGTAAATGAAAGAAAGAGAGAAAATGAATGTATTAAATAAATGAAAGAGAGAAAAAAAATAAAACAAGGGCAGCCAAAGATGAGGAGTTTTGCACGTGAAAGAGGGGGAGAGGAGAGAGAGGGTTTGTTTGAAATTTGACTTAAAATTGAATTGTATAATTAATGTGTAATGTAACTTTTTGAAGAAAGATTGAAATATATTTATTTTAGTCAAAATAAGAGTAAATTAAAGGACAATGGCAACAATAAAGAAGGAAAAATCTACCATGAAGTGTGGGACAAAGTGTAGAAAGATTGAAGTGAAAAGGAAATGATATGTGTAAGGTATACCTGAAATATGGGTTGGAAAAAGTGTTTTTTATTAAGAAAAATACAAAATAAAATTAGAAAAAATATTTTTAAATAAGTGACAGAATTTTCATAAATAAAATTAAATAATTATTTGAATTATTTTAGTATTTAACAAATATGTTACTGGTATGATCAAAATACGTGAATATGGGTTATAAATGATATTTTTATAACCCGAAAAATTCTAAAAAATTATTTTATGAAAATAAAAATATTTTTCAAATATTTATAATTATTAAATTAATTTACTTTATTTTTAGTATCGGGTCTTAAACAGAATCTAATCCCGTAAAGACCCGAAACGAACTAAATTTTAGAAAACAAAATTTTCTATAATATATAAAATATTTATCTAATAATATAAGGCTTTATAAGAATAATAAAATTGTGTAATGAAATAAAAGTGAATAGTGCAAAAGACTAATTAATTACCGAAAGTAATGAAAATACGATAAAAAGGTTATAACTGTAACTTTTATAACCGAAAAATTATATAACTGATATATTTGGAAATCTTACGAAATTACGAGTCTAACGGTACTAATGGTATATTTTTGATATCTCGAGCCCCGAGACACGCTTTTCAAAGTTTGTATCCGAACGGGTTGGAAATAGGTCAAAAATTTACCAATATAATATTTTTAAACAACTTATATTACTACGAGCTATTCTACATATTTAAACTACATCTTGGCCTCTAGGGTTAAGGGCGCTAGATTGTCGGACTTAAACTATTGTATTCCACCTAGGGTTTTCGGGTGATTTTCCGGTTTAGATCTTTGCCAATTTAGAAACTTATACTGTATGTTTATACAACATATTTAATTTGAGAAATTTATTTTACATTTCATTTTTGTAAGTATTTAATATCTTTTAACGTTTTCAGAATTCTTGAATTGGGTTTCATTTCCGAAAATTAATCGTTATTTACTTTTTAATAATTTGTTTTTGGGTTCTATATTACTCGATTTCATAAGTCGGAGTTACGTATAGAATTTGTCTACGTAGTGGCTTTGGAATTGAAGACTGTTGAGTTCTTATTTTATTTTTAAGGATTTTTATTTTCTTAAGATTAAGAAATTTCTGGATTCATTTGTGATTTAGGATTTGTCGAAGTTCGGTTTTAATTTGGAGTGATTTTTAGGGTTTATTTTCGAAGTTCATCTTGGAATTATTTACTGAAATTTTCCGGGGCTTACAACAAAATTGAGATAGTAGTGGATAATAGTTCATAATAATATAAGGATGCATAAAAATATCATATTCGATAATTTTTGGTGTCTTTCAAATCCAAATGGGATCGGTTTTTGAAAATCGTGCCCTAGCACCCTGGACGGCAAAAATATTCCGATAATACTAAAAAACTCATAAAAATATCAAATTCGATAATTTTTGTGTCTTTCAGATCCAAAGAGATCAGCTTAATCACGCGTATTTTCATTACTACCGGTATTAATTTGTCTTATCTACTATTCATAGTGCTATTCACCTATCTCTACTTTTTCTACACCTTTTTCTACACTGTACCATACCTATTATCTACTTTTTACCTTTTCCATATATTTTCATTCACATCAAACTTTACATCTTATTACTTGTAATTAAGAAAAATACAAAACAAATCAAAATCACTCCTTCTCTCCTCTCCAAGTATTCACGCCGGCCATGCAAGGACACACACACACATTTTTTTTTTTTCTTTCTCAATTTATTTAATTTACACAATATTCACTCTAAAAATTCTATATATACCCCCTCTCCCTCCAATTCTTTCACACACTTATTCACCTTACTAAAGCTCTCCCAAATTCTCTCATCAAACACTCTCTACCAAAATTTCTCTTTTTTTTTTCTTTACTACCCAATTTTTCTACACATTTCCTTTACACATAGACACTAATCAAACATTTCTTCTACTACCACTTCCATATTTTCCTTATGGGTAAACACTCTTATCTTTTCTGCTATTTTATTTCCTATGTCATATAACTTAGCATGACTATGGTATTGTTTTTCAAAGGCTTATATGAGATGTTGAAGCAACAACATGTTTATGCTTTATTCTTACACATGCCAAGAATACTGATTTTTATTATGTTGTTATTATGACCTTATTATTGTTATTATCATGTTTCTAACCTAACTTAATATATATGTTGGTATCTATATATATATATATATATATATATATTAGAGCCTAAATGCTTACTAACTCACTAATAAGCTTATTATTATATTTGCTCTTATTCTTGTTTTTTCTTTTCTTTCTTTTTTTTTTTTTGGACTAGTCTTGGGTTACCTTGATGAAGCTAAGTCTCCCAATGCTTGATGGGTTATCTTGATTTAGTTAAGGTTCCCATACTTGACTATAATATCTTGCTTATTATTGTTGTATTGCTTATTAATATTATCTTGATTCTTATCTTATATTTTCATTATCTACATACTACATGCTCATAATACATGCACCTACATAATGCTATTGTCTCAACTAAATTTAAAGTAGAGTTTTTCTTTAATAAAGAAACTTGAAACTAAATTTCTATTATGTAACTTGTCACTAAATAAAGAAGTTATCATCAACAGCACAAAAATGGATTCTGACAACATTTTCTCAAGTTTCTCAAAGCCTTCTCAAATAACAATAAGAATAGTTTTACCAAGGAAATAAAAGAAATAAACACTTTCTTTTCATAATATGGAAACTTAAGTCTTAGTAAAAATAATTTGTTAGTATTCAACGTTTTCGGAAAAAGCTTAAGATTTAAAATATTTTCAACTCCATAACAAAACCAAGAAGACAAACTAGTTTTTAAAGTAAAACAAAATCAACCTAATAACTTATAAACCCACTTAAAGAAATAATGATTTTCAAGTTTCTAAAGAAGGAGTCTATTTTCAAAGAAATAACAAGAATATGAATATGATAAGAATGAAACAAAGGATTTTATCAATAAAGATGATTTCTTTTCAAATAAAATTGGTAGAGGAAATAAAAGATCAAGTTTTGGAAACAAAAGTATACTTTTAAAGAGTTAATAAATAAGAATATAAGGGGAACTAAAGGCAAATTTATAAATAGGTTATCAATAATTTAATAAACTTTTTGGTAACTTTGTTCATTTATCACTAGACGTAAAAATTGTGAAAGACCAAAGTTAAAGGAAAAATTTATTTGTTTTAGAAAAAGAATGGGAAAACAAAATAAGAATATACTCATTTATATAATATAGAAAAATATAAAATTTCTTCAAAATACTTTGAAAAGAAATTTGTCAAGTTTAAGTTTCAATACTTCAAGATGAATTATTTTATGAAATTAATCGTTGAGACACTGCCATTAGAATTTTTGCATATAAAGTGAGCTTATATATATACTCAAAGGATTTTTGAATCACACACACACACATATATATATATATGTATATATCTATATTTTTAGCTAAAAGACTTTTAGATAAAGTTGAGTTGGAAAATTGTTTTGTAAAATCTAGAAATTATGTTTTAAATCTGTAGCAACCAAAATCACCTTGTATGTAGGAAATAATCTTATAAATGGATAGATCTTTTCAAGTAGGTATAATTGATATGTAATATGTGAAATTCTGAGTTAAAATGAGCAAGTTATAGCCATTTTAATTCGAATTTCACTATATGCGAATTTTGACGAACTTAGTAGAATAGAATTACAAGTTTAAGTAGATCTTCTAAGAAATACTCATTTCGGGTATTTCTTTTATATAGATGACGTGGAGTCCGAGCTATCTTATCCGGAGGACTATTTCGACTAAGGAGCTTTTACTGATAAGGCCGAGTGAGTTTAAATTTTCACAATTGTACTTATGTATTTGCTTGTAGCTTAGCGACACTAGATTTTAGGAAAAGATAAAAATATGAAAGCGCATATGTTTTACTTATATGGTTGAAATTATGATAAGTATATCAAGACGAGAATTGTTAACTAATCATTATTTGATTTAGTTTAGTATTGATTGTCTGCAAATTCTATAGTCACTTATAAAATGACTAATACTATGCCATGATTACTTAAATTAAATGATTCATGTATGACATGTAGTGAGTCATATTGCATTCATTACTATACCCTTGGTAGGATAAGGGCATAGTAATGATGTGATGCCTCAACGGGGTACCCTAAACGTCATAGCCCACCGTACGCAATATTAAAACTTAAGAATGCTACGTTAGTCACTCGAAAGCTTCCATATCCGTACAAGGCCTACATTCACATCAAAGGGAGACCGGTAGAGTAATGCATTTTGAGATATTGGCAGCAGAACATGCAAAATAACACTTAATATATTTCATTGAAATATAAAGTCTTACAACTTCTAAGGGGCATTCCATGATGATTTCTATAGCAACATAGTCTTAATATGAAGATTAACTAAAGCTAGAAGATTTTAAAGGAAATCTAGTCTAAGACTTCAAAACAGAGTTCCTCCAAAAGCTTCCAAAATAAAGATTCTACCCGAATAATCAAGATGATCTTGAGTGCAAAATAATAATCCTGCAATATCAAAAGTCTATTGGAGTATAAGCATAACTAGCTTAGTGAGATATTCCTTACGCAAAACTACTCATAACAAGTATTCAACCAAGTTCATTAAACAAGCATATGAAATACAACAACCATATGATCAAGCATTACATACGACTATATGGTTTCATATGTATGATGGATTTACCCCTCCATCGATGGTTAGAGAATGATTTGAACTGGGCCCCAAACGACCTCTTTAAAAGTTGCGCACATCTTGGGTTCTAACGAACCATACTACTACTCTCCGGGCTTTCCTTACCCAAAGCGATTGATCCGGCTTGGCTACAACTTGAGACTGTATTCCTCGATCGTCTTAAATCATCAAGATGTAGCTAGGTAACTTACCTTTCCGATCCCACGCTGAGTAGTAGCAAAATTGCGAAATGATATTCTAAGTGATATGCATGAGCAATTTATTTATGAGATATTCAATCCGATATTAATTCATTTAAAGCAAGTAATCAATATTTGCACACATGCAATATACATAGAAACAATTATAATAATCACAGATTGGGTTCCAATATACTTATCGTTCATTGATCGCACATAAGAATTCACATACATAATCCCATGATATCCCGCATGCATATCAATTTTATTTTTTTCTAACATCTAGTGCTCTATTCTATAAGCACATGCACGAATATATAAACGTAAAGAAAACTCACTCGTCCATAGCTATAAACCCTCGTTTTCTTAGCAAACCTGGGTTCGATTTTGGAAAAACTTAAAATCGGAAACCGAAATCCTAAAAGAATATCTCTGGACCAATCGGACCTAGAAATCCTATGTCCAATAATGCCAAGAATGAAACCTCGGAAGAATAGAAACATGTTAGCTCCAAATAAAACCCTAAATTAGAAAGTCAACTAGAAATCTTAAGTCAACAAAACTTTAGGAAACCCTGACAATTCAGATTCGGCAATCCCATTTCCTCAAACAAAGAAGTCAATATATGAGTGGAAAGAGTAGATTGGTTCGTATTAGTATTAGGGTGTTTAACAATATTAGATGAGTGGATTTTCGATCTATTTTGAGCCTGATCGGATACAAATCTTGAAAAGCATGTCCCGAGGCTTGGGATATTAAATATATGAAATTAGCACCGTTATATTCATAATTTCATAATATTTCTAAATATATCAGTTATATAATTTTTTGATTTATAAAAGTTACAGTTGTAACCTTTTATCGTATTTTCATTACTACCGGTAATTTAAATGTCCAACAACTTTTTGCTTTCTTTCACACTATTCATCAAGTACAACCACCCTAATCTTACATCCTTACAACCTATTCTTATAATTTTACATCATTTCCTTACAAATTTACCTTTCTAATATATTTTGTACTCAAACTACTTATTAAATTTGAATTTTATTACACAAATCAAATTCAACACACACTCTCTCTCCCCTTTACAAGAACCGTGCCCCTCCCTTGCTCCCTCTCTCTCATTTGTTGATTTTTTTTTCAATTTATTAGTCACACAAACCCTAAATTCTATTCTCTATATAATCTCTTTTTCACCTTTTACTTTTTCACTTTCTCTCTTTTTTTCATAAAACCACTTTTGGAAGTTTATTTTTCTCTCCCTCTCTATTCCTCCTTGTCGTGAGCCCCATAGCGCCCGCGCCCTCCCCTGCCCCCCCCCACCCACCAACACACACACACACGAAGTTTTTTTTCTTCAAATTTCCTTCTTCAAATACTAAATAGGGAATGACAAGGATATATATGTGTGGTTCCACAAAAAATCCTCATGAACTTTATGCTAGGGAAGTGAAAACACTAAAACATGATATTCTTGTCATCACAATGTATAGATCTTGCTATTAAAGTTGATATACTAGTGTTTTGATATATTATTATTATATATTATTCTTATAGAAATTTTGTGCATATATTTTCATTTTTATTCTCATCTACATATTTTTCATGATGCATTTACATTCATAGCATGAGTAGTATAGTAGATCTACTTGTTTAGAGTAGTTAAAATAACATAGCTATTTGTTTTACATGCATGAAGGTCTTGCTACATGAAAGTTTTAATGAAGGTGTTGATCAAAACTCAAGATCTGTAAGCCCCAAATTTTTAAGGTAATATCGAGTTCAAACCTTAAACCATAAAGTCAACTAGAGACCTTAAGTCAACAAATTCCTAGGAAACCCTAGTAATTTAGATCTAGCAATCCCGTATTCCTAAACCAAGGAGTTAAAATAAGAGTGAAGAATGTAGTTTGGTTTGTAACAATACTAGGATGCTTAAAAAGATAGGATTAGCGAATTTTTTACCTATTTCGAATCCGATCGGATATAGACTTTGAAAAGCATGTCCTAGGGTTCGAAATATTAAATATATGATATTAGTACCGTTAGACTCGTAATTTCATGAGAATTCCAAATATGTCAGTTACATAATTTTTCGAGTTATAAAAGTTATAGTTATAACATTTTTATCGTATTTTCATTACTACCGGTACTTTAAATGTCTAATATATTTTTTGATTTCTTCTACACTATTCACAAGTACAACTACAGATAACCTATTTCTTATATCCTTACAACCTATTCTTACAATTTCATCATTTTCTTTATAATTTACTTTTCCAATATAACTTTTACTATTTAAATTACTTAATCAATGTTGAAACTTACACAACACAACACTTTTCTCTCTTTCTCTCTCCAAGGGGCCGGTGCAACTCCTCTCCTTTTCCTCTCACAATTTGTTTTATTTCTTTTCTTTTACTACACAAACCCTAATCAAGAAGTCTATATAAATCTCTTTATACCAACTTTATTTCACTTTCTTTCTTTCTTCCTTCTCACTTTAGAAATTTTTTTGCAAAAACTCTCTCCTCTTCCTTTCTACAAACCATGAGCTCTCTTTCTCTCTACACACACACACACACTTTGATTTTTATTTGAAGTTTCTTAATCCACATAACCAATAGGTAATAGATCTATACTTTATTACCTTAAAAACATGTAATGATAAGATCATTCATGTGTGATTTCACACAAAAATCCCCATGAGCTTCAAGCTATGGATGTGGAAACACTTGAACATGAGATCCTTGCCATCACAATGTTATGGATCTTGTTATTTGAGTTATTTTGTCATTATATTGTTTTATTATCAAGTTATATTGTTGTTATTAATGATTTGTGCATATATTCATCATCTATTCATATTCACATAACCATCATAGTGTTAATGCATTTATGACTAGTATAGTAAACTAGATCTAGTTGTTTTGAGTTCATAAATGCATTAGACTTTTGTTTTATGTTCATAAATAACTTGTAATAACTTGATGATAGTAGAAAAGTATTAGAAGCTCAAGATCTACTTTAGTTTCAACAAAAATGACATTTGAAAATTCGGATAACAAAGGAACCATATTTAGAAAACCTATTTTTCAACCTTAAAATGTGTATTTTACATTAAAAATGAAGGGCTTAGGGAATAGATATCATAAATGAGTGATCTTGATGAGTAAAGTTTAGATCTACTAAGAAATACTTTCAAAACAAGGGCAAGTTTATATTTCAATCTCAGAAACTAGTATTAAATTCGTAATAAAGGAAGCTTGAAATGTAAACACCCATTTTTCAACTTCAAAACAAGATTTTTATTGAGGAAATGAAAGCCTTGAGGAGTAGGTTTGATTAGGAAATGGTTTTTGAAAAACTAAATGAGTTTTACAAAGAAAACAAACTCAAAAGAAATTTTCAAAATTCGGATTTGAAAATAACCACTATTTAAACACTTATTTCCAAATGCCAAAAGGGTGATTTTTATGGAAAAATGGAAGTCCTAGGGGATACATGTAATAAAGACCAAAGTTTGACAAAGATAAGAGAGGTTTATCAAAGTATAATCCTAGAGCAATGAATGGTTTCCAAGAATAGATTGAACCATGTTTTCATTTTCAAAAATTTTGTAAAATTCATAATTAGGTAAACCACCTATACAAAGATCTATTTTCTAACCCAAAAAAGAAGGTTTTTATTTAAATAATGAACGTGATGGCTATATAGGTCATTAAGGTTGAGTTTGATAAAAGCAAGTATGATTTTACATGAAGAAAAACTATTTTCTTAAGTCTAGTAAATTTCAAAAGTTTGCAAAGTAAAAGTTTTTCAAAAAGAATCCTTGGTACTATATATATATATATATATACACATATAGATAGGTCATCTCATAACTTTCATGACAATAGCTTGTAGGTGTTGCATATGTACATGATGCACTTGTAAAAACAAAGTTAGGAACATAATGTCATATACTTCTTATTTGACATTATCTAAGTACATGAGAAATTAGAAATTTCCAACACTCATGAATCATGCATGGTATTGAGTTACATGTGTATATAATAGAGTCTTACAAGATATATGATAGCTAAGTATCTATCAAAGCTTTAGTATGATGTTTATTTTGAGATTAGAAGTTGAATTGTGGAAAGGGAAATTCATATAGTATTCTGTACCCTACTGTTCATGGACCAACTAACCTCATTTGTTGGAAATAACTCTATAAATAGATAGCTCTCATCAAATAGGTAGAAATCGGTATATAATATGCAAAATTCCAAGTTAAAATGACCAAGTTTTGGCCGTTTTAAGTTGGAATTTCCTCTTAGATGAATTTTGACGAACTTGTTAGAATAAAATTTAGAAGTTCAATCAAACTTCATAGAAATACTCATTAGAGTTATTTCTTTTGATTAGGAGACTTGGGAGATGGACTAGATCTTCCCGAGGACTATCACGATTGTCACGCCCCATAGGGTACCTTAAACATAACAGTCCGCCACATACCATATAAGACCCACGAATTACTACCTTAGTCCTTCGGAGTCTTGAATAGATGTAAGGCGTCCCTTTACGATAATAGAATACTTGAACTGATGGAGATAAAAGGTTTAAATCAACATTCGATAGCATTAGAATATAAATCAAAACACATATAAATAGTTACAAAGACTAAGGGGCATGTCCTCCCAAAAGAATATTATTAAGAGGTCTATTACAGTTATCTAGAGTCTTTTGGTTTCCTATGGAAGTCTAATCATATATGAATATAACTTCTAAAGGAAATGCCTAGCTCCTGTACCTGAGCCGTAGGGTACCTTTGTCTAAGCCAGATGAACGAATACCGCAACAAATAGAAACTGTAGGAATGTAAGCTACACTAGCTTAGTGAGTGAAAACTTCCAAGATTACATTCATAACACATCAGACAAGCAAGTGATTAATCAAGCAAGTGATGCGCATCAAACATATGAAAATCAACAAACATATGACTAGCCGAAAATCATATGTGAATGGAATTTCGCCCTCCATTTCGAGTTACCAGATTAACGAATATTGCGGTACTACTAAAATATGCGGTTTTTGGATCATGGTCAACCAACTTATAATTTTGTTTGTGGATCACAATTTATCAACTCGTTATTTTGTTTATGGATCACGATTAACCAACTTTTACTCCGTTTTTGGATCATGGGCAACCGATAAATGCTAATGCTCCATCCCCATTTGTAATATGAATGAGTCTATATTACTTATCAATTCCGAATAGTCAATTATGCCAATTCATTAGGTGATCAATCAATAATTGTAGACAACCAATCCTAATTCATCTATACAACCATTAGTAAATCATCTGGTCTCGATATTCTTATTTTCAATTTCTCATATCATCAGCAAACATACATAATTCCCATTTATCCCACCATACATATCCATTTATCTTTGCCTAAAATCTAATGCAACTATCATTACAATCATATACAATAATTGGAATCGAGAAGAAATACTCACTTAGTGATGTAGATCGTATCAACTCTTAAATTTATAATTCCAATTAACTCTTACGACCTAGTTAGGCAGTGTACCTATCTATAGTTGTATAGGGTCAACGGATATCGTCCACAAGGATCTTTAAGACAATTACTAGAATTGACCGGTTTTCCACTATTTAGCAAATCTAATTAAATGCATTTATTACTAGCAACTACGATTCACTATTTAACTAATTAATTCGCAATCAATGTATATTCACAACCTTAATAATTCAACAATCACAAAACAATACCCTAGACCTTGATACACCCTAACCCTATCAATCTTATTAATAACATTCATCAATGCAGCACGTGTTCTTGAATTGCAGGAACCCTAATCTCATTAATCTCTTTCTCAAGATAATTAAATCCTAACCCTATATGTCTAATGGAAATCTCTTCCTCACTAGATGCATATAAAGATCGCATTAATGATCACAATTCCTCATAAAGATAAATTCTTGATGCAAAAGATTCATGTAATCTATCTCTAGATTTACATTCAAACCCTTCTACTCATGCTAGATCTTTCCTATTAATTAATCCTTCGATTCAATTAACAAGAATCATACAATAATCTAATATTGCGCATATACTAGATTAAAACAATCAAGCAACATGAATAGATCCAAGAACAAGAACTTCATTCAACAAATCAATTCAATCCACATTAGGGTTAGGGTTTCTCAAAATCTAAGGCATATAGATCTAAGCTTCCATTGTAAAATAATTGCAAATATAACCCATGGAAGAATAATCATAAAACATGATGATTACACCCTTTAACAAACAAATCTTGTGATGGAAAATTATTAGGAGTTCCTCTTCTTCTCGTATGTCTTCTTGCTCCTAGGGTTTCTTTTCTTCCAAATTAGACTCCCTCAACAAAGAGTGGTTGGATCTATTTATAAAAAGATGGATTTGTCTTCTACACGGGCATTCTACACAGGACGTGTTCGGGGCCGTGTTGCTTCTCATGTCGGCTATTTCCTCGGATTTGTTACGAATTGGAGTCCTACACAAGCCCGATCACAGCCTGTGTTGCGAAGTCGTGTATGTTCCATAAAGCATTCTGTCCATTTCTTATCTCTAATATAAGCATCCAACATAGCTCGTGTTGCTTCCTTATGTTCTTTACAATAGCTTGCTGTACATTTTTAAAGGCCAACACTAGCATTCAACACAGCTTGTGTTGAAATCTCATGTATGTTGAAATTCTTAACTTTGCACTTTCTTCATCAAAACTTGTTGTAATTCATCAAAACATCTCCATAATGCTTATTATCTCCTCTTAATCCTGAAATTAACATATTACTCAAATCAGTATCCTTTTCTACAATTATTCACATAAAAATCACTATAATATCACACTAAAACCATGTGAATAATTAGGGTATTTCGTACTTATCAAACTTCCCCACACTTAACCGTTTGCTTGTCCTCAAGCAAACAACTAAGGATAAAGAAATCCATCATCAATTATACTCAAAATTTCAATTCAATAAAATTCAACATAGCACTCTTCCAATACTTCAATAGTGATTTAGCAGTGCCTACCACTCAAACCTATCATACTTGTACTTGGCATACTATAATAAAATTTTTAGATTAATCCAAAGTAAACCAAATTATTACCCTTGCCATTTAAGAACCACTTCCGAGTCATAAAAGAAATAGAAGTCAATCAAAGCAAAAGCGGCTTAATTGTGTTCCACCACTAATTAGAGAGTATATGACATTCAATAACCTCTTCAAACTTAGCAACCTAGAGCAAAAGTATATGGTATCTATCAATCCCCTAGATTATTTTCTTTTATTTCAATTTCCCATAAATTCCCTTAATAGCCTTCAGAGGGACGGAGTTTAACCCGTATCTTTTCATTTTTCCTCTGGACGGGGTGTAGCCCGCTTCTTTTCAGCTTTTCTATTTCATTTCCGCACTTCTCGTTATAGTGAGATCATTGAGTCGATACATCCCGGATTCATCATCCAAGTGACCAGGTTTTAAAGGGACCCCAACGAACTCTCCTTCACTTTAACATTCAAGCTTAGATACTCTTAACTCGGTTTCCCAAGTCAGCGGAGTACAGATTCTTGTGATTCATCAATTGTTTTAAAGAATTATATAATCAATAGCGGGGTCAGACTTCGCTCTTCTGAGGGACCAAAGCCCGCCCATATTGACTAAGGTTTAACATTCCATTTAACACAACTGATTCCATTTCATTTCATTCCAATTCAGAGAAATCATTCAAAAAGAATCACTAAGTGATCGGTTTCATATACCCCTTTCACTAAAGGTTAGAAAAGTTTTCAAGATTCTTGAAAAGCTAAATATACTAACTAACAAGCTTAGGAACACAACCATTTAACTTTAACAAGGGATTTCAACATCCTTCACAACTTAAGATTTGATCATTAAATAGTAAGTAAATTTGCTCCACTTAGATTTCATCTTAAAACTTTAACTAGTAAACCAATTACAAAATAAGTGAGTAAGGCACATCAAATCACTTCCAATTGATAATTGAATGCTAAATTTCCTTTGATTAAGTACAATTTCAAGATTCTTGAAATATGTGAACTTTCAATCTCATAAGTACTCATAAGTGGGGGAAACTTGATTAGCAATTGTTAAAAGTTAGATAGCTTATAATACCCCAAAAATTTAATTTCCTTCCTTAAACTTCCCCACACTTTAAGATAGACATTGACCTCAATGTCGTTGATGATATCACAGCCCAAAGGAAACTTGCGAAGAAAGGAAAAATAAAAAAAATGAAAAGAACTGAAACTTCCCCGAGTTTAGAAGAATGTAGTGGGGCAGCAAGTATAAGCGAAGGGAAGAAAAAGAATTGCAAGGAGTATCCGCATTGATCAGCCGCAAAAGGGGATGGAGAACCCATAGTCATTCTTGCTGCAGGGAAAAAGAAGAAGGTAAAAAGAAACTAGAAAACTAAAGAACTAACTAAACTAAAATATCCCATAGTCCTGCAAGAAAAAGTAAGCATCAAAATCAAAAGATATTCGGTAGTTCGTCATAACAAAAAGAAATCAGTTGTCCGGATCCTCATCGTCATCTCCATCATCATCTCCTTCCTCTTGCTCCGACTCATCTCCCACTGCCGGATCAGATTCGTCGTCCGCTTCCTGATCATCATACTCAGCGGACTCGCCACTTCTTCACTCTCCGATGACAGCTCGGCTGGGGTGTCCTTTGCTGGTTCTTTCCCATGCCGTTTAGGGGAAGCTGCTGCAGGCGCTGAGCTGGGAATGGGCCCTTCATCCTCGGATGAACTGATGTAAGTGGGGAGATCAGCGGGTGTCGGTCTCATACATCTCGCCATACCCTGTAAAAAATTTATCACATAAGCTCTGAATTTCTTGGCCTTCTTTCTCTCCTTTTGCATATCAGCTTCCATCCTAGCCAAGCGTTGGTCGGCATCAGCTGGAACCTGAGACGTCGAGGCGCCTGGGGTGGTGTATGGTCTGAGGAAAGGGGGAGTGGAGTACATTCTCCTTGGAGTGCTGATCAATTTTTCTAGCCCCCACCCAGCAAATGGCCCATCGGTCACTCTAGTAATTGGGACCGGAGTGGCTCCCGTGGGTTCCTTGAAGATGTCCATCCCCTGCAAGAGTCGAGTGATGTAGCCGCCACAGTAGATGCCTTTAGACCGTGGATCGGAGGCTTGGCGATAGATATAATGGCTAACTCCACTCCCACATTGATCTTGTACCGACTTGCAATGCTATAGAGAAGGAACAGCTCAAAATTGTTGACCACCCAGTGCTGCTTTTCCGAGCTCCAATGGTGTTGGCAAACATCCAATGGACGACCCGATAGTGGACATTGCGCATGGAGGAGGACTTGGATTTGGAAGGGAAGTAATCCATATCCGACACAAAGGACTTTCCAGTAGTCAATGTGTGTAGCTCCCTGGGGCCAACTGTTTGTGAGTTGTTGAAAGGCTCGGATTGGGTCTCCTCCTCAGTATAGAGTCCCATGTACACACAAAATTTGTATAGAGGGACCTTGTAATACTTTCCATAAGCAAGGAAAGTGAGTGTACCATGGACACCTTTGCTGAAATCTTTGTCATCCAAATCGAGTGTGGACAGGACTTCCACTGTAATGTCATGATAAGCGGGAGTGCGGATGTCAAAGAGTTTTTCCCACGGGCCGATGGAGAGCAGGTCTTTGATTTCGGCTTCAATTCCGTAGTTCCTTATTAATTCCCAATCGACAAATCGGTGTGCTCCGAAAGGTTTGGAAGATAGCCGAGCTTTTCTTTTCTTGCTCCAAGATTTGTCCGAGACGTTCTTGTAATAGATCTCCGAGTCGGCTTTCTCTTGTAGGAGCTTTTGTTTCTTTTTGGATGGTTGAGTCTTGGTCTTGGCAGGGGTTGCTGGCTTTTTCGACTTCTTTGAGGTGGTTTTTTGGAGCGACTAGTTGTCGGTTGCTTTGAACTGGAGGGGGTTGAGGAAGGAGTGGGATTCTTAACGCAGACCTTCTTGTGTCCCATATCTGCGAAAATTTTGGGACAAGTGAGTTTCGTGAATCCACATGAGGACAATGCAATATCATTACTATGAAACCATGCAATGCATTCAAGGGGTATGAATAAGCAATTGGCATTGTTGAAAGATAATGCACAATAGGAGCAAGATATTCGGAGGGAAATTGTTATCCTACACAGGCTGTGTAGGATGGTCGTGTATCACATCCAAAGTCAAACAAAGATCCAACACGAATGCGCGAAAAATAGTCGTGTAAAAGCATGTGTACAAGTCTTGGACAGACTATAGATACAATGGCCGTTATAAAAAATTATCAAGCGTGGATCATCATTACTCCTCAAGAGTTGTCCTAAACAAAATTACTTTCGAAACCCTAAGTAGTACAATTAAGGTGAATCACGTATGGAATCGTGAAGAAACATGCAAATCAAGATCCTACGGAAGACGAATTGCACAAGGAATATGAAAGCCCCAATTTATATCACAGTTGAAAATTCGTGATGAACCCTAGGATCTAGCAGATTAAGCGTTTATGATGCTCAAAGTGGTTCATCACGATGGGTAATCTCGTATAGCATGATAATTAACTGAAATTCATGACATGCAACTCAAAGAAAGTACAAGATTCCACTATTGCAATAGTAATAATCCGAAGAACACGTGGGTAAAGCATGTGATTCATGGTGAAAAATTCCAAATGGACGAAAGAGAAACGGACAAGAATGATGACGTACCTGTTGGGTGGAAGTGGTCCCTTGTAGTGTGAAACCGTGGTGTGGTGGGGTAGCGTGGTGGAGTGCTTTCGTGGTGGAAAAGGTGAAAATGAAAGGGAAAAGTGAAAGTGAAATGTGCATGTGTTCTGTGCGAGGTGTATTTATATGATGCGTTTTGGGGTTGTACATAGGTTGTGTACACGGGCTGTGTTCGACCCGTGTATGGCTCAAAAATTGTCCAGAATGGAGTTCATGAATGCACCAGCATTGTACACTGGCTGTGTTCGACGCTCGTGTATGAGTCGAAAAATGGGCAGAACGCTCATGAGTGCTACACGAGCATCATACACGGGTTGTGTTCGAATCCCGTGTAGTGTTCCAAAATTTTTCAGATTGTTGCCTCTAAAGAAGTATGATCGAACACAGGCTGTGTGGATATCTCGTTTATGCTTCAGAATCAGTCAGAATGTTTGTGTATGCTACACGAGCATTATACACGGGCTGTGTTCGATGCTCGTGTAGGAGTCAAAAATTGTGCATTAAGTGCAATCTGACGTGATGGTAGTGCAACATTGTGTATTTTTAAGTAATATACACAGGAAAAGAGAAACTTACCGCATTACCGTTCACAAATGGCCTTACCACGATCTTGGGTGCATCTTCCCCACACTTTGAGTGTGACCGCCGGTTCGAACGTGGGAGTCACAAGTCACCTATCTTATGAGGACAAATAGATTAGGGATAATACAAAAATTACTAAGAAAAAGGAACGAAATCTACCTAAGATGTACATGGGCTGCCTCCCATGAAGCGCTGTTGTTTAACGTCGTTCGCTCGACGGCATGTGGCTAGCCATGGCTAGATAACTGGGGTCGGAGGTTTATCTCGTCCCGTTCTTCAATTTCTGTTCCATTCCCCATGTATAATTTGACCCGGTGACCATTTACCTTGAACGTGCCTTGTTCGGGTGCTCTAGTTCTACGCTCCGTGGGGAAAGATTTGCTTGACAGAAAATGGACCTGACCATCTTGATTTCAACTTGCCCGGGAAAAGTTTTAACCGAGAATTGAAAAGTAGTACTTGATCTCCGACCTTAAACTTCTTAGGATGGCAGATGTGAGCATCATGATATTTCTTTGTTTTCTCTTTGTAAAGCTTCATATTTTCATATGCGGTCATCCTCCAATCATCAAGTTCGTTCAGCTGAAGCTTTCGTTTGAGTCTGGAAGAGTTTAACTCAAAGTTCATCTGCTTGATGTCCCAATACGCCTTATGCTTAATTTCCACCGAGAGGTGGCATGCCTTCCCATCAATGCGCCCTTTCTTTTCCGAATATGTGCTGATCAAATGATCAGGCGGTGTGTCTCCCATGATGAAGGTTGGAAGATTTTGTATGACTGTCACTCCGGTCCTACTGGGGGTCACTATAGCGCCAACCGAACTGCTCAAAGAGTCTTAGAGGTTGGTTTTTATTGGCCATCTATATTTCGAGATGCTCAACGTTTTGTTATGTCCTGTGATAGATGTCAAAGAACGGGAACCACCTCGAGACGTGATGAAATGCCCCAGAACTACATTCTGGCATGTGAGGTATTCGACCTATGGGGCATTGATTTTGTTGGGCCACTCCCTACCTCCTTCGGGAACAAATACATCCTAGTCGCAGTAGATTATGTTTCCAAATGGGTAGAGGCCCAAGCACTACCCACCAATGACGCCAGGGTGGTATGTAAGTTCCTGAAAAAGCTTTTCTCACGGTTTGGATCTCCCCGTGCTATCATCAGTGATAGGGGGACTCATTTTTGCAACTCTCAACTGGAGAAAGTTCTGAGGAAATATGGAGTCACGCACCGAATTGCAACACCCTACCACCCTCAGACAAGCGGGCAAGTGGAAGTTTCAAATAGGGAATTGAAGAGGATCCTTGAGAAGACGGTCAGTTCTCATAGAAAAGATTGGGCAGACAAGCTCGATGATGCCTTGTGGGCATATAGAACCGCCTACAAAACACCTCTAGGAACTACTCCGTACAGACTAGTTTATGGGAAGGCATGCCACCTCCCGGTGGAAATTGAGCATAAGGCGTATTGGGCCATCAAACAGATGAACTTTGAGTTAAACTCTTTCGGACTCAAACGAAAGCTTCAGCTGAACGAACTTGATGAGTGGAGGATGACCGCATATGAAAATATGAAGCTTTACAAAGAGAAAACAAAGAAATATCATGATGCTCACATCCGTCATCCTAAGAAGTTTAAGGTCGGAGATCAAGTACTACTTTTCAACTCTCGGTTAAAACTTTTCCCGGGCAAGTTGAAATCAAGATGGTCAGGTCCATTTTCTGTCAAGCAAATCTTTCCCCACGGAGCCGTAGAACTAGAGCACCCAGAACAAGGCACCTTTAAGGTAAATGGTCACCGGGTCAAATTATACATGGGGAATGGAACAGGAATTGAAGAACGGGACGAGATAAACCTCCGACCCCCAGTTATCTAGCCATGGCTAGCCACATGCCGTCGAGCAAACGACGTTAAACAACAGCGCTTCATGGGAGGCAGCCCATGTACATCTTAGGTAGATTTCGTTCCTTTTTCTTAGTAATTTTTGTATTATCCCTAATCTATTTGTCCTCATAGTATAGGTAATTCGTGACTCCCACGTTCGAACCGGCGGTCACACTCAAAGTGTGGGGAAGATGCACCCAAGATCGTGGTAAGGCCATTTGTGAACGGTAATGCAGTAAGTTTCTCTTTTCCTGTGTATATTACTCAAAATACACAACGTTGCACTACCACCACGTCAGATTGCACTTAATGAACAATCTTTGACTCCTACACGAGCATCGAACACAGCCCGTGTATAATGCTCCTGTAGCTTACACTAACATTCTGACTTATTCCTGAAGCATAAACGAGATATCCACACAACCTGTGTTCGATCATACTTCTTTAGAGGCAACAATCTGAAAAATTTTGGAACACTACACGGGATTCGAACACAACCCGTGTATGATGCTCGTGTAGCACTCATGAGCATTCTACCCATTTTTCGACTCATACACGAGCGTCGAACACAGCCAGTGTACAATGCTGGTGCATTCATGAACTCCATTCTGGACAATTTTTGAGCCATACACGGGTATCGAACACAGCCCGTGTACACAACCTATGTACAACCCCAAAATGCATCATATAAATACACTCGCACAGAACACATGCACATTTCACTTTCACTTTTCCCTTTCATTTTCACCTTTTCCACCACGAAAGCACTCCACCACGCTACCCCACCACACCACGGTTTCACACTACAAGGGACCACTTCCACCCAACAGGTACGTCATCATTCTTGTCCGTTTCTCTTTCGTCCATTTGGAATTTTTCACCATGAATCACATGCTTTACCCACGTGTTCTTCGGATTATTACTATTGCAATAGTGGAATCTTGTACTTTCTTTGAGTTGCATGTCATGAATTTCAGTTAATTATCATGCTATACGAGATTACCCATCGTGATGAACCACTTTGAGCATCATAAACGCTTAATCTGCTAGATCCTAGGGTTCATCATGAATTTTCAACTGTGATATAAATTGGGGCTTTCATATTCCTTGTGCAATTCGTCTTCCGTAGGATCTTAATTTGCATGTTTCTTCACGATTCCATACGTGATTCACCTTAATTGTACTACTTAGGGTTTCGAAAGTAATTTTGTTTAGGACAACTCTTGAGGAGTAATGATGATCCACGCTGATAATTTTTTTATAACGGCCATTGTATCTCTATAGTCTGTCCAAGACTTGTACACATGCTTTTACACACAACATTTATTCGCACATTCGTGTTTGGATCTTTGTTTGACTTTGGATGTGATACACGACCATAACACAGCCTGTGTAGGATAACAATTTCCCTCCGATATCTTGCTCTATTGTGCATATCTTTCAACAATGCCAATTGCTTATTCATACCCTTGAATGCATTGCATGGTTTCATAGTAATGATATTGCATGTCCTCATGTGGATTCACGAAACTCACTGTCCCAAAATTTTCGCAGATATGGGACACAAGAAGGTCTGCGTTAAGAATCCCACTCCTTCTCAACCCCCTCCAGTTCAAAGCAACCGCAAACTAGTCGCTCCAAGAAAACCACCTCAAAGAAGTCGAAAAAGCCAGCAACCCCTGCCAAGACCAAGACTCAACCATCCAAAAGAACAAAAGCTCCTACAAGAGAAAGCCGACTCGAGATCTATTACAAGAACGTCTTGGACAAATCTTAGAGCAAGAAAGAAAAGCTCGGCTATCTTCCAAACCTTTCGGAGCACACCGATTTGTCGATTGGGAATTAATAAGGAACTACGGAATTGAAGCCGAAATCAAAGACCGACTCTCCATCGGCCCGTGGGAAAAACTCTTTGACATCCGCACTCCGCTTTACATGACATTACAGTGGAAGTCCTGTCCACACTCGATTTGGATGACAAAGATTTCAGCAAAGGGTGTCCATGGTACACTCACTTTCTTGCTTATGGAAAGTATTACAAGGTCCCTCTATACAAATTTTGTGTGTACATGGACTCTATACTGAGGAGGAGACCCCAATCCGAGCGGCCTTTCAACAACTCACAAACAGTTGGCCCCAGGGAGCTACACACATTGACTATTGGAAAGTCCTTTGTGAATCGGATATGGATCACTTCCCTTCCAAATCCAAGTCCTCCTCCATGCGCAATGTCCACTATCGGGTCGTCCATTGGATGTTTGCCAACACCATTGGAGCTCGGAAAAGCAGCACTGGGTGGTCAACAATTTTGAGCTGTTCCTTCTCTATAGCATTGCAAGTCGGTACAAGATCAATGTGGGAGTGGAGTTAGCCCATTATATCTATCGCCAAGCCTCCGATCCACGGTCTAAAGGCATCTACTGTGGCGGCTACATCACTCGACTCTTGCAGGGGATGGACATCTTCAAGGAACCCACGGGAGCCACTCCGGTCCCAATTACTAGAGTGATCGATGGGCCATTTGCTGGGTGGGGGCTAGAAAAATTGATCAGCACTCCAAGGAGAATGTACTCCACTCCCCCTTTCCTCAGACCATACACCACCCAGGCGCCTCGACGTCTCAGGTTCCAGCTGATGCCGACCAACGCTTGGCTAGGATGGAAGCTGATATGCAAAAGGAGAGAAAGAAGCCAAGAAATTCAGAGCTTATGTGATAAATTTTTTACAGGGTATGGCGAGATGTATGAGACCGACACCCGCTGATCTCCCCACTTACATCAGTTCATCCGAGGATGAAGGGCCCATTCCCAGCTCAGCGCCTGCAGCAGCTTCCCCTAAACGGCATGGGAAAGAACCAGCAAAGGACACCCCAGCCGAGCTGTCATCGGAGAGTGAAGAAGTGGCCGAGTCCGCTGAGTATGATGATCAGGAAGCGGACGACGAATCTGATCCGGCAGTGGGAGATGAGTCGGAGCAAGAGGAAGGAGATGATGATGGAGATGACGATGAGGATCCGGACAACTGATTTCTTTTTGTTATGACGAACTACCGAATATCTTTTGATTTTGATGCTTACTTTTTCTTGCAGGACTATGGGATATTTTAGTTTAGTTAGTTCTTTAGTTTTCTAGTTTCTTTTTACCTTCTTCTTTTTCCCTGCAGCAAGAATGACTATGGGTTCTCCATCCCCTTTTGCGGCTGATCAATGCGGATACTCCTTGCAATTCTTTTTCTTCCCTTCGCTTATACTTGCTGCCCCACTACATTCTTCTAAACTCGGGGAAGTTTCAGTTCTTTTCATTTTTTTTTATTTTTCCTTTCTTCGCAAGTTTCCTTTGGGCTGTGATATCATCAACGACATTGAGGTCAATGTCTATCTTAAAGTGTGGGGAAGTTTAAGGAAGGAAATTAAATTTTTGGGGTATTATAAGCTATCTAACTTTTAACAATTGCTAATCAAGTTTCCCCCACTTATGAGTACTTATGAGATTGAAAGTTCACATATTTCAAGAATCTTGAAATTGTACTTAATCAAAGGAAATTTAGCATTCAATTATCAATTGGAAGTGATTTGATGTGCCTTACTCACTTATTTTGTAATTGGTTTACCTAGTTAAAGTTTTAAGATGAAATCTAAGTGGAGCAAATTTACTTACTATTTAATGATCAAATCTTAAGTTGTGAAGGATGTTGAAATCCCTTGTTAAAGTTAAATGGTTGTGTTCCTAAGCTTGTTAGTTAGTATATTTAGCTTTTCAAGAATCTTGAAAACTTTTCTAACCTTTAGTGAAAGGGGTATATGAAACCGATCACTTAGTGATTCTTTTTGAATGATTTCTCTGAATTGGAATGAAATGAAATGGAATCAGTTGTGTTAAATGGAATGTTAAACCTTAGTCAATATGGGCGGGCTTTGGTCCCTCAGAAGAGCGAAGTCTGACCCCGCTATTGATTATATAATTCTTTAAAACAATTGATGAATCACAAGAATATGTACTCCGCTGACTTGGGAAACTGAGTTAAGAGTATCTAAGCTTGAATGTTAAAGTGAAGGAGAGTTCGTTGGGGTCCCTTTAAAACCTGGTCACTTGGATGATGAATCCGGGATGTATCGACTCAATGATCTCACTATAACGAGAAGTGCGGAAATGAAATAGAAAAGCTGAAAAGAAGCGGGCTACACCCCGTCCAGAGGAAAAATGAAAAGATACGGGTTAAACTCCGTCCCTCTGAAGGCTATTAAGGGAATTTATGGGAAATTGAAATAAAAGAAAATAATCTAGGGGATTGATAGATACCATATACTTTTGCTCTAGGTTGCTAAGTTTGAAGAGGTTATTGAATGTCATATACTCTCTAATTAGTGGTGGAACACAATTAAGCCGCTTTTGCTTTGATTGACTTCTATTTCTTTTATGACTCGGAAGTGGTTCTTAAATGGCAAGGGTAATAATTTGGTTTACTTTGGATTAATCTTAAAAATTTTATTATAGTATGCCAAGTACAAGTATGATAGGTTTGAGTGGTGGCACTGCTAAATCACTATTGAAGTATTGGAAGAGTGCTATGTTGAATTTTATTGAATTGAAATTTTGAGTATAATTGATGATGGATTTCTTTATCCTTAGTTGTTTGCTTGAGGACAAGCAAACGGTTAAGTGTGGGGAAGTTTGATAAGTACAAAATACCCTAATTATTCACATGGTTTTAGTGATATTATAGTGATTTTTATGTGAATAATTGTAGAAAAGGATACTGATTTGAGTAATATGTTAATTTCAGGATTAAGAGGAGATAATAAGCATTATGGAGATGTTTTGATGAATTACAACAAGTTTTGATGAAGAAAGTGCAAAGTAAGAATTTCACATACATGAGATTTCAACACAAGCTGTGTTGAATGCTAGTGTTGGCCTTAAAAATGTACAGCAAGCTATTGTAAAGAACATAAGGAAGCAACACGAGCTATGTTGGATGCTTATATTAGAGATAAGAAATGGACAGAATGCTTTATGGAACATACACGACTTCTCAACACAGGCTGTGATCGGGCTTGTGTTTTGATGAATTACAACAAGTTTTGATGAAGAAAGTGCAAAGTGAAGAATTTCAGCATACATGAGATTTCAACACAAGCTGTGTTGAATGCTAGTGTTGGCTTGAAAAATGTACAGCAAGCTATTGTAAAGAACATAAGGAAGCAACACGAGCTATGTTGGATGCTTATATTAGAGATAAGAAATGGACAGAATGCTTTATGGAACATACACGACTTCTCAACACAGGCTGTGATCGGGCTTGTGTAGGACTCCAATTCGTAACAAATCCGAGGAAATAACCGACATGAGGAAGCAACACAGCCCCGAACACGTCCTGTGTAGAATCCCCGTGTAGAAGACAAATCCATCTTTTTATAAATAGATCCAACCACTCTTTGTTGGGGGGAAACTGAATGGAAGAGAAGAAACCCTAGGAGAGAAGACATACGAGAAGAAGAGGAACATCACAAGACTTGTTGGTTAAAGGGTGTAATCATCATGTTTTATGATCATTCTTCCATGGTTTATATTTGCAATTATTTTACAATGGAAGCTTAGATCTATATGCCCTAGATTTTGAGAAACCCTAACCCTAATGTGGATTGAATTGATTTGTTGAATGAAGTTCTTGTTCTTGGATCTATTCATGTTGCTTGATTGTTTTAATCTAGTATATGCGCAATATTAGATTATTGTATGATTCTTGTTAATTGAATCGACGGATTAATTAATAGGAAGGATCTAGCATGAGTGGAAGGGTTTGAATGTAAATCTAGAGATAGATCACATGAATCTTTTGCATCAAGAATTTATCTTTATGAGGAATTATGATCATTAATGCAACCTTTATATGCATCTAGTGAGGAAGAGATTTCCATTAGACATATAGGGTTAGGATTTAATTATCTTGAGAAAGAGATTAATGAGATTAGGGTTCCTGCAATTCAAGAACACGTGCTGCATTAATGAATGTTATTAATAACATTGATAGGGATAGTGGTGTATCAAGATCTAGGGTATTGTTTTGTGATTGTTGAATTATTAAAGTTGTGAATATACATTGATTGCGAATTAATTAGTTAATCAATGAAGCATAGTTGTTAGTAATAAATGCATTTAATTAGATTTGCTAAATAGTGGAAAACCGGTTAATTCTAGTAATTGTCTTAAAGATCCTTGTGGACGATATCCGTTGACCCTATACAACTATAGATAGGTACACTGCCTAACTAGGTCGTAAGAGTTAATTTGGATCATAAATTTAAGAGTTGATACGATCTACATCACCAGAATTATGGTCGTTGTTGCTAGCCATTCTGGATTTAGACCTAGTGATGATCGGACTTCGAACCGGGTCTGACCGTTTAGGAGCTATCTTTTAGAAACTGTTTTATTCAAAAACAAAATTTCCATAGTTTAGAGAAGAAAATGTATATATTATTATATATTTATTATATGATTCTCAACAAAATAAGCAAACGGTTAGCGGTTAATATATACATAAAAACAAATAAACGGGTAGCAAAGAATATACAAGAACATGTAGAGACAAGAATATATATATGGAAAAGAAAAACGCATGCACATGTAAACTGAGATGAAGATGAAACTTTGTAGCAAAAAACCATTTTATTTCATTAAAGCTGAATTTACTCAAGGAGTCAAATACATGACCTAAACATGACAAAACCGAAAAGCTAAACAAAGAAAATTCATCCTAAACCAAACGCCTAATCTTGCTAGGACACTCTGAACGGTCCTTCAGCTCCTTAATAGTCCTTTTTGCCATCCTTGGTTTAGCTTCAAGTGCTTGAACCTTGCCTTGAGAATCTTGAACTTCCTTTTCCATCTCTCGATCCTTCTTCATCATCTCAGGAGCTTGAAATTCCAACTCGTTCACCTTTACCCTTTGGCTGAGGATGTATTCTTTAGTGGCTCGGTATTTCTTTGTCTCAGTATTAATGGGGTCTATCATGTAGATCGTCTTGATTTCTCTTGTCTCCCATTTAGCTCTTATCAACCCTAGCCTTCTCTCTTTTTGTGCCGAAGGAACACTCGAGTCATCATACTCCATAGTAAACTTCTTTAATGATGGCTTGCTAGTTATATCTTGAAGTGCCCCATATTGTCTTATCACACGAGCCGGATAATATCCCGTAGACCCGGTCAAACCAATCAATGGAATTGCCGCAAATTCTCTACATTCGGTTATTGCCATAGGAGAATGGAACCATTTAGCAACCCAAAGGAAATTGTGAGCTTCTAGATCTTGGAGTAAGTGTACCTGCTCATCGGTCCTTGGAAGATCTTGAATGCGAACTCTTTCACTAAAGCTTAAAATAAGATCATAACTATCTCTAATGTGGCAAGCTAGACTCAAATTGCTCCCATAATCTCTAGTGTGGCTTGCCAACCATATTATTAAGAGTGCCATACTAGACTTGAACTTCCCATGGCCTCTTTTCTTCAAATGGTTGAGAGATCTATTTTGTTCAGTGAGCAAGGCCGGGATATAAGACTTTCCTGCTAAAAACTGGTCCACTAATTCTAATACCCGATAGTAGATGAAAAGGTCCCCATTCGGGAAGAGGATAGTACTGAATACGGCAGCTATAAAGGCGTTGATGCGATTTTGCTCCCATGCTACTACGCCTCCACAGAAGATAGGCCTATTGTCCTTGTAACTATTTGGAGATCCAAACCACTTGAATAAATCAGAAAGCCGGATGGAGACCAAATTGCAATTCTTGAGGGCTTTAGACACATCAGTCTTCTTAATCCCTAAAAAGGAGTTGAACAAGTTGATCGGCCCTTTACTAAGTTGAGGAGTATATATTCCCGTATGAGTTTGTGGAGCTTGAAGAAGCCTCGTGTATTCCTCAATAGTGGGACTCAAAGTGTGCTCACCAAGGCAAAAGGCGGCTTCATCAACGTTCCATAAGTAAACCAAGGCCCTAAAAAGATGAATGGGGACCTGGACCTTTGGTAGAGAAAGAATAGGTCCCAAACGGTCTTCAATAAATCTTCTTTGTTCTGGCTTGAAAGTTTGTAACTACTTGCTCAAAATGGGTATTGGACTAGTAGGCTCATGAACATGGATCTCGGAAGTAAGACGGGCCCACATACTATCTGCCATTTCTTTATTCTACCTATTACAAAGAGATGTGTTACAACACGGTATATACATTTACATGGTACACTAAACTGAATACAAATACAAAAATGGGGTTACAAGGATTTTACAAGACACATTTACATAACGGATTACAAGGAAAAGTTAACTCCCATAAATTCAGCTTTTGTTTTGTAAAGCAATTTTGAAAAACATTTTGATTAGCCACAAAGCTTGATCATCATCTCCTTCATGTAGTGGATGCAAGAAGGGTGGGTTCTAAAGGTCCCCCAATTAATGGGCCATGGGCCACATTAACTGGAGTGGGAGGCTAATTTGTGTCTCGAATGGTGGGTAATCACAACACCGGAGACCTATTGGTGCCTCCCGTCCTAAGTTTACCTAAGGTGTCTCGGGTTTGACCACATCTAGCACACATTTTTTTTTTTCAAAAGTAAATATGCCCTCTACTGACTCTATATAGATAATATCTGCACATAAGCACACGGTTAGTACAAATATCTACAAATATACAAGATATTTTAAAGAGAAAACAATTTATATATGAAAAGCATAAAGTGGCTAGCCCTCTAAAAAGGTCCCCAGTGGAGTCGCCAAGCTGTCGAGCCTGGTTTTTTCAATTTCCTTTAATCCGATTCGTACTAAACCCTAACCCATTCAATACGAATCTCGACTAAGAATTAAAGGAAATTTTGAATTTTTTTTAAAAATATTTTGGAGTCGTCACTCGACTAAAGTCGAGAGAAAAAATAAACCAAAACCAATGGGTAGGTTGATTTTGGTTTTGCTACTGATCTGCGAAAAAAATCGTTTTTTGAAAAACGAAAACCAGAAATTAACTTGAGTTCGGGGGCTAACCTATTAAAACCTAAACGGTTACCACTTTAACTTTCCATATTTAAATTGCTTTATTTTAAACCCTAATTTAAAATCTAAATTATTTATCAAATTTAATTAACTAAACATATGTCTAATATGCACAAGAATACTAATCAAATTCCATCGATAATCATATATAATCTAAAAACTCAAAATATTCAAATTAATCAAATCTTATCAAATTCTATCAATATTCATATATTCTAAACTAAACAAATCAAATAAATTCACAAAAATAATTTTTTACATATTTTAAGTCGCCCATTTAGGTGCCTACGTATCCGCTAATCGGGATCAGACCACACGTAGTTCTTTTAGAAAAATTTAGTTTGTTGGTTAATTTTAAAATTTTTCGAAATCTTTTCGCTTTAAGTTCATTAAGTTTGTTAATTTTATGAAAAATATATACATATCTTTTAACATGAACCCTAAATCTATTAAGTTAGGTTTTAGCAATTTTATGGAAAATTCGGATTTTTCTAGGTGACAAAAATTTGAACAAGAAATTTCATGTTATGGTCAACAAATATTAAATCATAATGGAAATCCATTCATGCATATAGTTACTTCAACATTCATAAAATCTCTACTGAACAAGATACCAATTAAGGACTTATACTAATAGAATACCATAAAAAGTTTTTTTTTCTTTTTTTTTTTAGTATCGTTTAAATGTACATATTCATGAGGGTGGGACATATGTTAATAAAATCATATTACTGAACATTAAATTAAAACTACTCAAAAATTTATGATGCATACACATATCATTACGGGCAGAGTTATATATATAGATTAATTCCCAAAGGCAATCTTTGCTCATGAAACCTCATATCTACATGGAAAAAGAACTTTTATACCATGAAACAATATACATACATATATATATATATATACATACCGCAATGGAAAGACAAAAAATAGAAAATATTATTATTTTATTATGAAGAGATGCCTTTACTGCATACCAATATAAGACTTGATCAAATATCTCTAGTTATGGTTCTTTATGTTGTAAGCATGACATTTTTATTAATAAAGTGCATATAAACGTGCAACTTTTAATTATACATATAATCTGCAATCACAAAAGTTAATAACTATATTAGTCGTACGTCGACTATAGGAATATTACATTAACAATATATATAGTGTAAAAAATTATTTTATGGAAAATATATATATATTTTTATCAATATGTTATCATCATTAATTGCACATGCTCATATTTTTAAACTTCTGAAACAAGACAACACCTCTTACCATTGTTATCACAATTATTAAAGACAAAAGCTTCTTATTTTATTATTATTTTCCTTTTGCTATTAAAATAACGTTGTCTAAATAAAATATTATCAATACATACGACTATTGCATTTAAAAATAGACAAAAGAGGAAATTTTACTTGTTCGAATCTGGGGATGACGTGCGTGCAGGGAAGGAAATTGGTCAAAGCTCCGGTGGTTCAGGGGACGGCGAGCTCTGGTTGGACTGGGCAGAATAGCAAAGGTATAAAGTGAGAGCAATATTTGAGAGTGTAAACCCTGGAGTCGCGCGTCTGGACAGCAGATATTGGATCGGAGCTCCGATGGGTCAGTTCACCCCAGCAAACTCAGATTGCGGCGGTGATTCTCGTCAACAATCAACTTAGGGAAATGAAAGCTCTCGTCTTCCTGAATATAAAATGCTTGTTTGATTTTTCTTTTCTTTCTTTTTGTGTCCCCTATTTTCGTTTTTTCTTCTTCTATTTATAGAGTTAAATTTGCGGCTTTTTATTTTTAATCCGAAAAAAACGAATTACAACTATTAATTAGTTGTCATTAACGTAAAAAAATGGTCAATTATCACAAATAGCTGTCATTACCGTTATGATTTTGAACGTTAAACAACTGTCATTAACAAAAATCTCAGATTTTGCATTTTTTTCGGAAACTAAAAACGAGTTTTTTTTAATTTTCGAATTCAAATTTTAAATCCTTCTTCTTGATGAAAACAACTAAATTTTATACCGACATAAACTACTCCGCGCCTATTTTTAAGAAACGTGCTTGGTTTGTAAAAGACGGGTCGAAAATAGAGCCAAAAATGGTCTCAAACATTGCCCATCGGGCGGCCAAAGCTAGAAGACGATGAACAGCGTTTTTTTTTATACAAAAAACGAAAATATAATACTATCATATATATTCATTTCTATTAAATTAATTTAATCTTCATTCCTAGCTTTGACATTTATAATTTGCAAAATTCAATTATTTTAATTATGTATATACTAAACTAAGTATTTATTTTGACAAAAAGAATGTCAAAATGAGGTGTCTACAATACCTATTATTGGATTCCGTGTGAAACATATAATAAGACCTTGTGATAATTGATTTGGAATTATACTTGATTCATAAGTTGTATAAATGTTGATTACTTTAATAAAAATGTGCATTTTTGCATTTTATGTAAATTATTTGATTTATATTTTGGTTGGTCACCCATGAACCAATTAATGTATATTGAGATATAATAAAACCGGACATGTATTGTATGGCATTTTAATGCCATCACTATCACGCCATTGATAGGGAGAAAATTTAAGCTACTGTGGACTGTTGTTAAGGTATTCGCGAGTATTAAGAAAATTATTTTTGGATATGAGTTTTATCAAAATATCTTTATAAGCATTTTTAAGTATTCCTATTTTGATAATACAAATTAAAAGATTTGGGGAAGTCACATGTTATCAAACCCTTGAATTATCCATTGTTGTGGATCTTATCATGAGTTTTGTGGATTTAGAGCTGCATTTACCTAAGTTAGTTCAGGATTGCATTTAAGGTATCCGAAGTATTAAAAGATATATTTTGGACATTCCTTCTTAGGACTGCATTTAAGGTACCTTGGAACTTGTTAGATAAGAGAAGTTGATTGGATAACCTGAACACTGATGGAACTACTAATTTCCTAACCCAAGGTCAAATGACGGTTATACCTTAGACTTTATGCTGGTTACTAGAAGGCCACATGCTATGATTGCATTGCATACGCTTGTTCATGCATAACATATGATTTGATAACTTGTTTGTGCTTGCAGTAGTAATGAGAATATTGCACTCATCTCCCATTGAGCCGTAGTTTTGCTCAGCCCCAAATAGACTGTTTTGCAGGTAACCTCATAAGAACATGATGAGATATGGTTGGTGTGAATGAGAGCTATCAACTCCAAGACAATTTTCATAGAAGCCTAAAAGGCTAAGTAGTAATATAGGTGATAAATCTAATGTTAGTCTTAGATAGGTTTTCTTTTTCTTGAATTGGCATAAGCTGCCTGTTTTATTGCTTGGTAGAGGATACCGATTCTTTGTGGTTCTGTTAATTTGTGGGAAGTGGGGATTTCATAGTTTTTTTGTATTAAGAAATTGTGTATGTGTATTATGATTTGATGAAATAATTAAATATTTAGGTAGAGTCTTGTGATCTCTGACTCACAAAATAGCTTTCATGTAATAGATGTATACGTTGTGTGATAGCTTTTAATGTTTTCTAAGCCTCCTTTAGGGTTGTTACACATATTAATTTTACATCTTATAATAAATGCTCTTTTGGAGACTTTAGTTTAGCGTAGTTGCCTAATTAAAAAATTGAATTAAACTTCTTATGTGAACCTTTAACAAACAATCAATAAATAATATCAAAATCACTATTAATTTAATGATTTTAAATTTTAAAATCAAAGTAGGAATAAGAGAGTATAGATGAGAAGAACTTATCCATCTCTATCCATAACTTCTAAATTTTAAAATTAGATTTTACCTATCACATATAGGAATCATCCTAGAAAGTCGGAACTTGTACCTCGTAAAACTAAAGGGTGCAATGCCATTTGTGGAATCTTTGAAAATTCTATTATTATTTCATAGAATAAAATTTTTAGGGTTAACTACAAAAAAATGACTTGTGTTATAATGATTTTTGCAATTAGCTAACTTGTGTTATCTTTTTTGACAAATAGTTAACTTGTAATATATCTCATTTTGTCCAATCAAATGAGCTGTTATATGCATCAAATAATAGTCATGCAGCTACAAAATAACAAAGCCTAAACACATTTTTTTTTTTCATTTGACCAAAAAAATAAAAGACCATCTCTCTCTCTCTCTCTCTCTATACTCTGTTCATTACCCAAATTCAATCATCCGATCCTATCCTCATAAAAAAAATCTTTGAATCTCTCTCTTTCTTTCTCTCTTTCTCCCACAAAGCCATGCAAGAAATGTCACGCCCCGCCCCCGCAAACGACGGCGACGTGATGCTAGGGTAGGCAAACCCACCACTGGCCCCCTAGTGGTAATGGCCGACACCACCATTGCATCATGGTGACCCCAACCAACGCATGCCCCTCAGGGTACCACGGGCACTATAGGTATTTTTACCCTCAGGATGGATTGATCCCAGTCTACAGCCTCTAGGAATCGAACCCATGACCTGAGGCTTTTTCCTTCCCCAAAGGCAGCACCTCTCACCAGTTGAGCTGCAGATCAACTGGTGAAAGGTGCTGCCTTTGGGGCAGGTAAAAGTCTTAGGTCTGGGGTTCGAATCCTAGAGTCTGCAGACTAGATTCAACTCTGCCTAAGGGTAACAATACCTATAGTGCCCGTGGTACCCTTTGGGGCATGCGTTGGTTGGGGTCACCATGATGCAATGGTGGAGTCAGCCATTACCACTGGGGGGCCAGTGGTGGGTTTGCCTACCCTGGCATTACGTTGCCGCCGCCTGCGGGGGCGGGGCGTGACAAGAAACTCCCTCTAAGGCTTCCCTCGTTCCTTGTCTCGTTATAGTTGCCTCTTTATTCTCACTTGACTTCGTGCCTCATCGAACTCACTGCCTTACTCTTCACCATTGCAGTAATCTGGCTAGCGGTGTAGAACACCATAGCAAATCTCTAATCTATCGATTTTGTAAGCTTATTGATACTTAATTTAGGACTAGAGTCCAAATTAGAGTCTCTATGGTTTAATATAAAGAAAGTGAAATTAGAGTAGGGGAAAAGTCGATGGTATAACTCGATGGTTTGATGGACTGGGGCACATTTAAAGAAAAAAGTTCTAACGTTTCCTAAACTAGGAATGCTAAAAATTGAATAGAAGTGCTTTCATCTTCTGGAATTAATTGTAGTGCCAATGAAACTAGAGAGAGAAAATGTGGAGTTTTTAGATAGAGGTGTTTATGGTTCCCTTCTAATCTTGCATTTTTTCCCTTTTGAATTAGTATTATGTATATGATTTTCATGACCAAATAATTGTTAATTTTAATCTAGATTAAGTGTACATGTTGTAGGTAAGTCCGAACCAATCTTATGAAAATCCTTGATTTTTATCCTATAAGTTTTTTATCTAGGTTTTTTAATCTTATTGTTGTGTAAATCTTATAATTATTTATGCTTTTCAAAGGATTTGATAAGATTTGTGAATCTTTCTCTAGTTCAAATGGAAAAAAGTGCATTTTGTCTTTGTTGTTTTATAGTCAAGTGACTATCACAAGATACAGGTAACAACCTTTTTGACTGGACAAAACAATGTACAATAGAGGTCATTTGTTTGTTGAAAAAGTAAATAAATAAATAAAATAACACAAGTAAGCTAATTGCAAATATACTATGACACATGTTATTTATTTATTTTTTTTTTGTAATTAACCCATATTTTTAAGGTAGGTTACCAAACAACCTATTAATTTTTTCATGCATTTATGATTATTATGTTCATTGATCTTTTACTTTCTAACCATTTAATCATATATATGATAATGGTACACATCATGATAACAAAGCTCAAAAACATTTATGGCCAAATGTTATTATAGAATTTCAATCTATTATAAGGTCTAGGTTTACTTATTTAAAAAAAAAAAAATAGTGTTAAATTCATTACAATATTTTTTATAACACTTGACATCCAATGAAAAGTATAATATAATAAAATAAGCGTCAACTAATTTTGAGACGACCAAATTCAATTTTTTGAAATATGCTGGAGACTTAACAATAAACTAGTTTAATCTTACAATGCGAATGATGACAGTTATGTGAAATTGTAGAAAAGAAAATTCAAAACTCTAACATTATGAAATTTGAAAAACAACAACCAATGATCTTATAAGCTTATGGTACTAGCCTTTTCCATTATAGTAGTTAAAAAAAGGGAAAATAATATGGAAAAACAATAACTCGACATTAATCAGAGTAGAGAGCAACTGAGCCAACTCACAAAAGCTGAGAAAGTATTAGTTAGTAATAATATTTTGCGAAGTAAACTAGAGACTGAAAAGGAACGAAGGATATAGCACCTAAGCTATTATAACGTCATCCTAAAAAAAATTCTCCACGATTACTGTGAGATATACCACAGTTTCTTTTGCATTACCCTTCGTAGAAGGATTCCAATCAAAATATAATATTCCTAATCAGTTGGTCCAGATGATGTTGTGATTTGTTTATGGGTAAATATTAAATTTGACAATCGAGTTTTGTTAAAAAAAGAATTAATAACAACACAAATCATAAGCTTTGAAATAGTTAATACTCAATCAAATTTTTATGACTATTTTTAATATCTTTTTACTAGCGCGTTTGTTGATAGGAAAGCAACAAACTATCATTGAATTTATGTTACTTCTCCTAATACTATATAGTCTAGATAGACTGACTCTTTCATATTAGAAAATAGAGTAAACGATATTATTAAATAAAGTAGTTAAAATAGCTATGAAAAGTTTGCTTGAATATTTAATTAAATATTTAAAAGTTTATGTAGTAAACTAAATTTTTATATAAGGTTGAGGTTTAAAAATTGAAAATTTCCCAATTATTTGGCAGCAGTGCATATAGATGTGCATGAATGACTAATATTTCTCTATGTCAAGAGCTATTAAAGTTCCGTATGGACTCCGTCATTTAGTAATGAAGAGAACAGCTTGACAATTTGGATCCTAGTTTTAGCAGCCAATCCAATTCTGCCTAACCTTTGATGTTTCACTTTAGCACCATACCATAAAATACTATAAAACAGACTACTTCTAAGCTTAGCTAATAACCTTTTGTCATCATATCTATAGTCCAAAAAAATGGCCACCTCCATCCACAATCCAAATCTTGTCATGACAATTTATATACGTTTCTAGTACCAATACCACTATATATAAATCTCCGACTTACTGCAAAACAACTACTTTCTAAGCCAATAACACTTATCATCTATCATCCAAAAATGGTCACCTCCATCCACAATCCAAAACTTGTCATGACAATTTATGTGGCAGCTAGCCTAATTGGCGCACTCATCATGACCAATTACGCTGCTGCACAAAATTGCGGTTGTGCTTCGAACCTATGTTGCAGCCAATATGGCTATTGTGGCACAGGAAATGCCTATTGTGGAACTGGGTGCAGATCTGGTCCGTGTTACTCAACATCACCAACAGGTGGCAGTAGCTCGTTGGGGAATATCGTGACGGATAGTTTCTTCAATGGAATAATCGGGCAAGCAGCTGCGAGCTGTGAAGGGAAGAACTTCTACACAAGGCAAGCGTTTCTTAATGCAGCAAGTGGTTACTCAAACTTTGCTAGTGGCTCTGGTGATGTTGCTAAGCGAGAAGTTGCTGCTTTCTTTGCTCATGTCACCCATGAAACTGGACGTAAGATTTATATATAAATGAATTTCTTACAAGATTCAAAAAATTTTATTTTTATTAAATTTTAAACTAAAATAACCTTCCATGAAGCTTGTTAGGGACACAATAATCAAATACCAATTATTATTGAAACTTTAAGGGATACAATCTCCAATACTATTGTGCCTTTATTTGTAAAAACGAAACTGTAAATAAATGCATTTTTTAAACAATTAATTAAGTATAGATAGAAATTTCAAACTATTAAATAATGGCTTTACCACCCATGACTTTTAAAATTGTACTCATACACAAACACCCCATATCAGAATTTTAGCTATTTACGGTTTCCTTTTTTCATTTTTCATTCATTTTTATTTTAGTGATACTTTGGCATATATGTGAGCAATTGTACAGGTTATGGGTGATAAAATCACACTTTTTGAGTATTTGGGATCTTTCCACACACCAGGAAAAATATAGACACATGAATGTTTGTGCCTTATATTATATTATATTATATTATATGATGGCTTTTAGATGTATAATGAGATGTTGGGTTTTGGTTTGTGCAGACTTTTGCTACATTAATGAAATAAATGGACCTAGCAAAAACTACTGTGACAAAACAAAAACCCAATATCCATGCAACCCCAGCAAGGGCTATTACGGGCGTGGACCACTTCAATTGACATGGAACTACAACTATGGTGCTGCTGGGCCCAGCATTGGGATCGATGGGCTCAACTCACCTGAGAAAGTTGCTAATGATGTTGTTATTTCATTTAAGGCTGCCTTTTGGTATTGGATGACCAACGTCCATTCTGTTCTAGGTCAGGGTTTTGGAGCCACCATCAGGGCCATTAATGGTGCAGTAGAATGCAACGGAGGCAACACGCCCGCGGTCCAGGCTCGGGTTCGATATTACACTGACTACTGCAAGCAACTTGGTGTTTCTCCAGGCGATAATCTTACTTGCTAAATTTAGAGATTATCGTATTTTTAAGGACTGAAATAAGGTTGTACTGTATTGATTAGTTGCCTCTTAAAATAATGAATAATGATCAACGGACTGTACGTACATCCTACTTAAGGATGTGAATGCGATTTCCGTACAATATTAGTGGGAATAATAATAAATATATCATGATGAATAATATATATTTACAAATTATACTTAAGTTTTAAGACTTTATTTTACTCATACATGTATTATTTTTAGGAATCGGAAAAATTTTGGTGATATAGCAAAGATGGTTCTAAATATATTAATTAATAACCTAAAAATTTATTCCCCTCCAGGTTCATGTAATTCGCATGAGAAAACCACGTAATTACGTATTAAATTTTATTTGATTTTACGTTGGAAAGCTCAACAACAGCATCAACTACAAAAATTGAATGCGAACAGGCAAGAAATTGAATTTGAAGTGCAATAGACCGAACTGAATAAATCGAAACCGATATAAAACATAAAACCACAAGTTCGATTTAGTCGAACATCCATTGACATAGACTCACACCTGCTACTAGGCTGTGCAAAATAACTGATCAGACAGTAAATCGAATCGAATCTAATATTTAGGTTTTTTTTTTTTTTTTTATACGGTTCGGTTTATGATATGGTTCGGTTATAGATATTCGGTTCGCGACTCCCAACTGAATCGTACTGTATCAAACCAAAAAAAAAAAAAAAAAAAAAACTCACACACTTAGTTATGCTACGACTGGCTCGGACTTTCCTTGCCTTGCTCAGTTGCCCTTAAACTAAAGAAACATTTAAACATAACCCATTAAGGCATTTACCCTAAAGAAGGGAAAATCAAAATCTCTCCTTTCGCCTCCTCTCTCCGCCTCTCCTCTGTGCGTGCATCTCTCCTCTCTCCGCCTCTCTAACAAAAGTGAGTATTCTAGATAAGTTAAATTAGGCTTTAACAAAATGGGGCCACTCCATAAAAAGGCAAAAGTAAACAAAATAGAGTTCTCTTGGTTAATTATGAGAGGTTAGCTCTAAAGTCTTCTTAGCATGGAGTCCAACTAGGCACTTATGATCAATGGTACTGCTGCATATGAAACTCAAATTTTGCCATGGTCTACTTGTTTACATCTCAATCTAGCTCAGCCTTGGAATAGTAACTCAACCTTCTTGCTTGTGTAATTCGGTCTACTGGTTTGAAAAGGAGTTCGGATCAATTCTACTCAAAAGCGCGGTAGAGAGATTTCGATCATATCACCTTAAGTGTTAGCTCGAATAGTTCAACCTGGTGCTTCTTAGTATGGTTGGAACTGCTATAGTTCGGTGCTGCTCTTAAACTTTATCAGTGAATGCTCGACTTTGGTTCAAATGCTATAGAACAGCAGATTGCCAATTCATGAGTTTCCTATGCTCGAATATGGGTCAAGGAGCTCAACATGAAGGAGGTTAATTGGTGATTCTGTTGTGTTTGGTTGGTAAAGTATCAAGATAGCATGGCTTCAACATATGGCTTGGTTTCTTCTACATAAACTCTAAATTGCTATAGTGGCTGTTTGGAGCTCATTATACCTACAAATCGAACGGTCTAAAGTGATTTATTTATGGAAATGGTGCGAACCGTTAATCCATCCATATCGAACCTTTTAATTTTACGAACCGCACCGTATAATTAGGTTCGGATTAAATAAGTAACTGAACCATATTATTATGGTTTGGTTTGGTTTTGGTTCGAGGGGTGAATCGTATTGTGCACACCCCTACATGCTACATCTGTTTTACATTTTTAAACAAAAACAGAAACAATCCAAAATTTAATTAAAAAATATTATACTTATTTTAATATTTTAGTCTGCATAGGCACGTGCACGCCCGTTCTGGAGCTCGTGTAGACTGGAAAAAGTAGGACAACTTGCATTTCCGAAAATCCCTTGTTTCCTTACTTCGATTTATCACTTTTTACTTGTCCTAAATAAACTTAAACTCAACAAAAGCCATATATAACCCATCATAAACTTACAACAGCACTAAAAACATAATTACTCCTTGTTATTCCTATCAATCAACTTCCAGTAATTCATACTCATACATGAACTTTACATACTCATTCACCACCAAAAGAACTCCAACACTTCTCCTTACATAAACAACCACTTCAAGAGCTTACATACTACAACGTCAAAGTTTCAAATAAACTCAACAACTCAACATGTCAAAATTACATATAATCCATCAAGAGATTTATTTGATAGAAATTCATGGAACCAAAAGGAAAATAAATCATTACAATGACATATAACTTACCTTTACTTATAGATGATAAGAGGGAGAGAATTCTTAATGATTTGAGCAAGGAAATTTGATCATGAAAGTTGGAAAAATGGAGCTTAAAGGAGTCACAAATTTTGGGTCTGTTTTTAACTTTGTATAATTTGGTAAAAGTGAGTTGTGTTTATCCTTTAATTTGACTTTTAGGGCAGCTAATGTTTAAAGGAAAGAGAGGGCTTTGAGTTAGGCTTTGAGCTTGTGTTTAGGCTTAGATTTGGGTCTAATTTGGGCTTGGTTTTGGCACTAACAAAATCTGCCACATTTTTATATAGGACAACAATATCAACATAATACAAGCATTTATATTAATTTACACTAATACATCATATTTCATTATCTTTATTCACTATGAATTCTTTATTTCAAGCAACCACAATATATTAATTTCTCACTGACAAATTTAAATTCTTAACAACTAAACACTTATAACTACTTAAATCAATATATATAATAAATTAATTATGCATTAAAATTTTGGTTATTTCACAAAGAATGATTGACAGTGATATGAAATCATAGGAAAGAAGTTACAAACTCTAACAATATGAATATGAAAGAAAAAAAAAAGAAAGACAAAAAAAAAAAAAAGAGAAAAAGAAAAAGAGTCAAGATTACTTTAGGTTAAGAGCAACTTTTAGGACGCAGAAGAAATGAGTGAAAAGGGAGATTGAGAGTTAAGAAAGCATAGGTAGCAACTTTATGTGAAGAAAACGAGAAGTTACAAAGGAGTAATGGATATAATATGCTTAGAGTTTGCTTTATGTAATTGGTAAATGGCTTTTGCCTTTAAGTATGTGTTAAATGGAAAAAGTTATATTTAATTATATATTCAATATCGTTAGTTAAGGAAATTTATAGGGTGAATACATGAAACCCACAACTCATACCAGATGTAATTTTCAGAGTATATTTTAAGGTAGGCATATGATATATCGATATTGCATATCCTTCAATAAATATATATATATATATATATATATATATAGATCCTATCTAACCATGCAAAATACGGTAAGTTTTAAATTTTGGATAGTCTTCGTCGACTCGCTTGTGATTTGAAATTTAGAGTTACTAAATATTGTCCAATCCATTCGATTATATTTTAGCTTGTTAAAATTACTATATTACTTCGCATAAAACATACTTGTAATTAATGAATGTTCGACATATTATTAAAAGGATGGGTAGTAAATTTAATGAGTCAAAATTTGGAATAGACATAATAAGTCATAAGTTTAAACTTTAGGTATAAAGTTTGACTAAGTAAAAATATGATTTTAAACTTTAGGTATAAAGTTTGACTAAGTAAAAATATGATTGGTTGTAAGATTTAATGATTTTAAAATTTCTAAGTTGAAACCAGAAAAACACCTCAATCTCACTTAGCTGTTTTAGCATCATCCCAAAAATTATCTGTTAGATCATTGAGAGATATGCCAAATATCTCTCTAAATCAAGAGCTAATGAGTCCCGTATGGATTCCGCCATTCATTAATTGAGAAAACAGTTTTGACTTTTGACAATTTTGGATCTTAGTTTTAGCAGCCAATCCAATTCGGCCTAACTTTCAAATTTCAATTACAAATCCACGTCAATAAATTCCTTCAACGTGCCACGATTGGACTTTCAATAAAACTCTCTATAAAAAAAAATGATACTTCACTTCTTTATACACTTTTATTAATCCCATTTACTTTAACACAAAATTCTTATATTTATATAATAATAAAATATTACAAAAGAATTCACTTTTGAATCCTTTTTGAAAAACTCAAAAAGTGAAAAAAGCTTTTTATGTCATAAAACCTCAAAAAGTAATATTTTCACCTAAAAACTCGTGTGAAGACTTTTGATATATATGTTTTTAGTAATCTTTTGCATTACTCTTTGCAGAACCATTCCGGACAAGGTAATATAATAATCTCAATCATTTGGTCCATTAAATATTTAATGATGTTGCCATTACCAACATCATTGGTCAGTAGTACATGTGCATTACATGTGCATAAATGATTAATATCTCTCTCAGTCAAGAGCTATTAAAGTCCCGTATGGATTCCACCATTCAATAATTGAGAAAACAGTTTTGACTTTTGACAATTTTGGATCTTAGTTTTAGCAGCCAATCCAATTCGACCTAACTTTCAAATTTCAATTACAATCTATGTCACATTTGGTACGCAGGAATGATTTGAAATGGAATATATTGGATTTGAATGGAATGGATTGGAATAGAATTAGTTTGGAAATGACAAATCCATTCTTATGTTTAAAAGATTACATATAATAGAATGGCTAAAAGTGTAATTGTTGGGAATGCCTTTAGTAATAAATATAATATTAATACATGATAAGATAAAAAAGTAACTACAATCATATAATTAATAAGAGTTGACTGAAATCATGATTCCGTCTTCTTAAAGGTAGAATCAAATACCCCTTCAAAGTCGGAATCATAGATTCCAACAAATCGCGATTCCGGCTTATAAAAATGCTTTCAAATATTGGGAAAGGAAATGGAAGTCATAATCACGATTCCATTCCGGCCTATTCATGCGTACAAAACATGTCACGATCGGACTTCAATAAGTTCTGTACCAAAAGAAACGATACTTCTCTTCTCTATATACTTTTATTAATCCTATTTACTTTAACACAAAATTCTTATTTTAATATAATAATAATAAAATATTACAAAGGAATTTACTTTTGAGTCCTTTTTAAAGAACTCAAAACGTGAAAAAAACCTTTATATCATAAAACTTCAAGAAGTAATCCTTTCACCTAAAAACCCATATCAAGACTTTTGATATATATGTTTTTAGTACCAATACCACTATATATACCAACCTTAAGGTACCAAATCTCTAACTTACTGCAAAACAACTACTTTCTAAGCCAATAAAACTCATCAACTATTATCCAAAAATGGTCACCTGCATCCACAATCCAAAACTTGTCATGACAATTTATGTGGCAGCTAGCCTAATTGGTGCACTCATCATGACCAATTACGCTGCTGCACAAAATTGCGGTTGTACTTCGGACCTATGTTGCAGCCAATATGGCTATTGTGGTACAGGAGATGCCTATTGTGGAACTGGATGCAGATCTGGTCCGTGTTACTCAACATCACCAACGGGTGGCAGTAGCTCGTTGGGGAATATCGTGACGGATGGTTTCTTCAATGGAATAATCGGGCAAGCAGCTGCGAGCTGTGAAGGGAAGAACTTCTACACAAGGCAAGCGTTTCTCAATGCAGCAAGTGGTTACCCAAACTTTGCTAGTGGCTCTGGTGATGATGCTAAGCGTGAAGTTGCTGCTTTCTTTGCTCATGTTACCCATGAAACTGGACGTAAGACTATATATCCATTTTTCTAAATAAAATTTAGTGCAATTATATATCTCTGTATAAAACATAGACACATTATATTTATATATACTCTATTATTGTCATATGATCATTGGCTTTTTGATAATTAATGAGATGATGGGTTTTGGGTTTGTGTAGACTTCTGCTACATTAATGAAATCAATGGAGCCAGCAAAAACTACTGTGATGCGTCAAATACCCAGTATCCATGCAACCCCAGCAAGGGCTATTATGGGCGTGGACCACTTCAATTAACATGGAACTACAACTATGGTGCTGCTGGGGCTAGCATTGGGTTCGATGGGCTGAACTCACCCGAGACAGTTGCTAATGATGTTGTGATTTCATTTAAGACTGCCTTTTGGTTTTGGATGACCAATGTCCATTCTGTTCTAAGTCAAGGTTTTGGAGCTACCATCAAGGCCATTAATGGTGCAGTAGAATGCAAAGGAGGCAACTCGGCCGCGGTCCAGGCTCGGGTTCAATATTACACCGACTACTGCAAACAATTTGGTGTTTCCACTGGCGATAATCTAACTTGCTAAATTGAGATTATCATGTATTTTTCTTACTTGTTACTATTGTCAAAAATAAGGTTGTATTGATGTTTGCCTCTTGGAATAATTATCGACGGTACGTACATCCTACTTAAGGATGTAAATGCGATGTCCGTACAATATTAGAGTGAGAATAGTAATAAATATATCATGATGAATAATATATATTTACAAGTTATACTTTAAGTTTTAAGACTTTATTTTACTCATACATGTATTATTTTTAAGGAATCGGAAAATTTTTTGGTGATATAGCAGAGTTGGTTCTAAATATATTAATTAAGTAACCCAAAAATTTATTCCCCTCCAGGTTCATGCAATTCGCATGAGAAAACCACGTAATTACGTATTAAATTTTATTTGATTTTACATTGGAAAGCTCAACAACAGCATCAAGTACAAAAATTGAATGCGATGAAGCAAGAAATTGAATTTGAAGTGAAATAGACCGAACTGAATAAATCGAAACCGGTATAAAATCATAAAACCACTGGTTGGACTTAGTCGAACATCCATTGACATAGACTCACACCTGCCACATCGGTTTTACATTATTAAACACAAACAGAAACGATCCAAAATTTAATTAAAAAATTGAGGGATAATATTATAAATGGTAATTGAACTTTGATAAAATATACAATTAGGTATTTGAACTTTAAAATTGATCTATTTAGTATGTGAATTTTGAAATTGATCAATTTAGTATATGAAAAACTCTTAAATTGATAAATTTAACACTTGTAAGAACTTGACTAAGGTATTGTTGGCATGCACAAAAGATTTCTTTGGTGATTTCGTTGGTTGATATCTTTGATCACACCTTTGCCCCTCGGCCTCTGTCATGTGGCCCGGCTTCTTGGAAACAATCATTTGTAGGTGCTTGTCCTAATAAGACGAAGAAGAAGGAGGGTAGAGAACAAATTGGGCTCTAGGGTGTCAAGCTTTTCTTGATCATTTGTAGTTTTTTTGTAGTTTTCTAAATAATTCATACTCTGGTATGTGTATCATCCAAAGGAAGCATTTAATTAGATATTTTTTTGTGGTATTGGATTAGACAAAATCATTGTATAATGTTTGATTTATAAAATATATCTAGGATCGGACTCCCTTTATGGGATGGATAGAATATAAAATTTTTGTCCCTTATATTTCATGAATCATGGTATAAAAATATTGGGAAAAGACAAAAAATATTTGTGTTTTAAAAAAAAATTACAAAAATTACCATTGGGACCAAAAAAATCACAATTTTAGGCAACTTGACATCGTCTCTTCAAGAGATGAGGTCACCTTGGCAAACACCTCGTCTCTTGGAGAGACGGGGTTAGGCACTAATAACCTCGTCTCTTGAAGAGACGGGGTCATGCCAAATTCTTTCATTCCCCTTTTGTTCCTTGAAAAATAGATTCATTTTTACATTTATAACAAAACCTGTAAAAATCAGATAAAAACAACTATATAAGCAATTAGCCATCCTCCCCTACAGCTAAACAACTTCTAAACTTCAGTAGTATTCCAAAACTCAATCCAACTAAATGCAGTTCCTGTCCCAAATCATTCAACCACAAATGTATTATCAAACTTTTCATCACAAACATAAGATAAAAATCAGAGAAAACATAATATGAAATCAATTACCGATTGTTTGCTTTAATCAAATGTACAAGATAAAAGGAATACAATAATCGTAAAAAACTAAGAAACAATAAAAAAATTGAGAAAATCTCTTATCTACTAATGGCAGTCTCTGCCCCGCCTCCCTTGTCCCCGTCTCACAAAGGTATGGGCGAATTGTGTACGCTGATGAGGATGTTGTGTGGATGGATCAATCTGTGTAACTATGCCATCCTTATCTCCACCAGCACCACTATATGGATGAAATGAGACTGAGTGTGGCTCCACCTGTGTGAGTCTCTCCCCCATATCATGTGATGGTGATGGTCGCCTCTTCTGTGGAGCTAAGGGGGTATGAAACTCACTATATGACGGGTCTGGCATGAGGGTGTCCAACAGATATGTATGTGATGATGACGATGGGCCAGCCTCGTGATGAAAGAACTGGGAAGAGCCAGGATGATCAAATGATGGTACGTGGGACGGCTCAGGCTCGTCCATGATCTGTATATCTTAGCCACAGCCTTGCTCTTGACCCCGTCCCTGCCCACGCCTCTCTCTATGCAGACGTCGTCGCTAAACATCCTGTGTCTGTGTGTCATCAGATGCTAGTCCTACTGGTGGTGTTGGTGGCGGTGGATCGTTTAAATTGAGCCCCATGAACTCTTCAGCTACACGATAGACATTTCGTGCAGCGGAAGGAATAATCTTTGGATGCATGTTTAGGACTCTATAAATGCAATATGCCTGTAAGCAACATAAAAAATGTAGAGCAGTGAGTCATGAAAACAAAATACATTTACTTACATAAGTTATTGAGTCGGTGAATTTACCATATAGCGTATGATAGCCCCTGTGCAATTGATCCAGCATCGGGTGATTGCATGGTACCACTGGAAGTAATCATTAGATGTACTGGTAGGCATATCAACAATACGATCATGCCGACCATCCCACTCAGCTATCCACCTAGCATGCTTCGCCTGCCAGTTTCACTTGGAACGCCCCCAGATATCAATCTTGTGCAGGGCTCTCATGTCGTCAGGTGGGTGTAGGATCCCTTGGAATCCACTAAACTATTGGGACACTTTGTCTGGGTATGTGCTCAACTATATGGAAGCACACTAGCGGGACCCGTGCACGCCGAATGTCGCTGCCTGCCTGGCAATATGGAGGAAGAGAGTCCATAATGGGACTGTAAGGGTCCCACACAACTTGTTGAAGGGGAAAAAGTACACAACCAATTAACAAAAATATTAAAACGTTGCAATTTGAAGGAAACAACACATTGGTAATTAATTTGAAGGAAAGAAGGCAAAGAAAATCATACCTGGTGCTCGGTCTGTTAATCAAAGGATGCCCGATACTCAATCAACAAGTGGGTGGATATGTTGTGACATCAAAAGTCGTACCCCAATGGCTGATCAGTAGGCGCCCTGCTGTAACTACTATAACCTGTCGACGAAGCGGGTAATGTGGGGGAAGTGCTCCCATGCCCATACCTGCAAGACAACCAATGATCCTGTAATATCTCCTATGTTCATGTGGGAAGCCAAGCATAGTTGCCTATACAACCATGCCAAATAAGTTGCTCCCCATGCATACTGCCTCGCCCTCTCCAAGTCCTGGAGCAACTACAGATACATCAGGTAGACGTAATTTGATGAATTGTCCGCAAATATGAATCCACCCAGCAGCAACCAGATATACGCCTTAGAGTAGCGTCTGATCAAGACATCATCTGCAAACTTTGGTAGCACCCTGAAGTGGTTGTCTAATGACGACATCTTTAGACGACTAACATCCATATCCGTCTAGGAGACAGGTCAGATTCCTAATAGCTCCTCACATAATGTAGGCCACTCCATTCGGGCTGTGCCTGTAACAGCGTCGCCATCTACAAGTAGGCCAGTAAGAACAGCAACATCCTCCAATGTAACTTACCATCCTCCCATGGTCATATAGAAGGTATAGGTCTCCGGCTGCCATCTCTCCACCAAGGCCGTGATGAGGTTCCAATCCAGATAAATGAATGGCATATGGGCCGCCCTAATGAAATGTGCTTGTGATAGGAATGGCATTAAGCGATCGTCTATCTGTGTAGGGATGCTATGCTGTCGCCTCAACTTCGCCTCTCTACGGCGATAATGCAAAACTACATGCTCCTGTAGAGAAGTCGACAAAGCTATAAGAAACATAAATTACTTGTTATAAGTTAAGGATTGCAAAAATAAACTTACCTGCTCCTCCCAGGCTAGTCTCAACCTATGAATAGGTTGCTTTGTAAGTAATATACATCCTGGATCCATCTGTATAGGAGAAGGAAATGGCTATTGTCAATAGAGGCATAGGTAGATTAAAACAAGCAGATGAAACATAAGATAAAAGCATGTCTCATTACTACAGTAGAATGAAGTATATGAGAACAAAGTATTACCACTACGATTGGACTGGCCCGTTACTGTTCTACTAGCCAACCCCCTATTTGGACAACTTCGAATGTTATGCCCTGGCTGCCCACATGAATCTCATGAGTAACCTCGTGGGTCCTCTCGAATATCCATCTCATTTTGGAAATGTTTTTCCCTAAGCCTACCCCTTTTCCTAATAAGTTCTAGTATAGGGTGCCATTTCGCTATGTCCAAACGAGTCCAATTGGCTTTATCGACTGTAGGTATTAATCTAAGCCTTTCAATAACTTAGGGACCAGTTTCCTTTAAAAAAATATGAGAACATGGAATTTTCCTTCTTAGTTTGACGAGTGATTGGAACTTCGAAGAAAGAACTTGGAGGACTATAAATAGGAAAGATGACACAGAGGGATAAGAAGAGTGGATGCTTTTAGGCTTTAAGGTTAAAGATTACATAAAGGCACAAAAGGTTGTGGATTGCTGTTATAAAAAAGAGAAGAAAAGGAGGGGGGAAAAAGGAAAAGGGGATCACTATATTATGGCATGAAATACTGGTATCATTGTCTATCAGGTGCTCACTTCTTGCCTTCATTTAGTAAATTTATCCATGTTGGTAATTCTTCTCCTAATCTAGGACCGTGGTTTCTAGATTTGATTCAGGTTAGATTTGTCGGTCATGTGCTCTTTATGATTGGATATGGGGTATTTGTATGTGTTAGCAACCTTGATAGGTTCTGTCATTCGAACTTTTCACCTTCCTAGACTTCTTCCCTTCCTATTGAAGAGTTGAATGAGCAGGCAGGAAAAAAGGACTCCCAGTATAAAGGTTTATAGATTTAGACTTTCTGCCACTACCTCAGTATCTTCGATGTGTTGTCGAAGCAGTCAAATCTTTATGGAAAAGGACTCCCAGTATAAAGGTTTATAGATTTAGACTTTCTGCCACTACCTCAGTATCTTCGATGTGTTGTCGAAGCAGTCAAATCTTTATGGAAAAGCTTCTTCTTCAATCAAATTAAAATATCTGAGTTCTATCTTTTTGTTGTTCCATTTCTGTAGTTGCTAATTATTATGTTGGATTATTATATCTTGCACTATTAGGTGCGATCATGGTTGTCAAACTCACGAGTCAACTTGTATGTTTTTATGAGTTTACGAGTTGATGATTGGATTACAATTCAACTCGCATATAAAATTATTTCTTGAGTAAACTCGTGATTTTATATAGTACAATCGGTAGTAGAATTGGTGTAGAATCGTAAAGTTGTCATTTTATACTTTTTTTTTCCCTTTTATTTGAACTTTCAAAATGCAATCAATTTAATGTGTTTAAATTTAGGGTTTGTGGGTTTTGTTTTTGATGCTTATCTTAATCTAAATTAATTTTAATTTTTTAAATCTTTTTTCCCCTTTTATTTCCCTTGGTTTTTTTTGGGGGTATTTTTTAGAGAGTTATTTTCTTTTAGGTTTTGTGCTCCGATATATTTTGAATGAAAATTAAACAAATATATATAGTGTTATATTTTTCTCTTTTTGAATAATTTTCTATACGTAAATTATTTGTCATAAATGCAATTATTTTTTTTCGCAAATATATAGTGAACGTGAAAATGTTTATTATTGCACAAAAATAGCTAATCATACATGATCATTTAAATGATTTGCAATACATCTTAATAATCATAGATTATGAATTATTATTAAATGAAAATAATTATTTTAATTATTAGAATAACACTAAATATATTAATGAGAGTATATGAATTATGATTGGTAAAACTTAAATTTTTATTGTATGTAACTAATTTAATACTAAATTCTCTATGTTCATCATTTATTTAAAGTTTTATTTGTATCGTAAGTAAATCTATGGTTTTTGCAAGCAAATTTATATTAGTTGTAGAATCTTCCAATTCTACATTCCGATTCTATGGACCTCTTGTTATTTCTAGGTAGAAACTCGAGTTTGACAACCATGGATGAGATGACACTTTTCTGCCTGTGCAGCTGTGGACATATGCCTTTTTCCAATCTTTTGTACTAGTTTTGTTGAGCATTTTGCACCGTTGCCTAACTCTAGCTCTGCAGCTCTTTCATATTTGGTCACTAAAGATTGCACCACTTTCATGCATTTCTGATACTCTTATCTCATTTAAGGAGTGGCATTCTTTTGGGGTAATTGATGCTGTTAAATTGGAATTAGATAATAAGACAAGTCCATTTTGTTGTGCAGTTGAGGTGCTTCCCATTTGAGTTTCCTCTGTTGTCTTTTAGCTTATTGCTTGTTATCCTCCCATCAGCTACTCTTTACTGCTTCTACCACTTTTTAGTTCATTTAACTGATAGTTTAGAAGGGGTAGAAAGTTTTTATCATCGTTTACCATATTTTTGACATTTATGGAGCAATTAGATATCCCTGGTCTAAATACCTTTTGTCTTTTATTTTAAGTTATCCTGGACTTGGAATTGTGAATATCTAGATCTGACAATGCCCTCGTTGTCAAGTTGCAATTCTAAATTTGCTTGTTTCCTACATTGGGGCCTCCATGCTGTAATACTTCAACAGTATATTAGGGCTACTTTCAATGTGATTATGGAGGTTAGTAAAAGATCCAGAGAGAGATGATCTCTCTTCACTCTAGTTCAATGCTTTCCTGACTTTTTTTTTTTTCTCTAGGATTTTAGTCTTCTCCTCTTCTGATTTAAGGTTTCATTTGCTTCATTCACTGATGGCTGGCCGGTCGTTTCTTTGTGATTGCTCCCACCAGCCGTCCTCGCTAGCCATATATTTCATTGGCCTGCATTGACACCACTTGTCTTCTTCTGCTGTCATTCTCTTCGTTGTCTCTTTGAAAAAGCTTCCCCCCATCCCCATCCCTGGTTGTGAGTCATTGGTTCTCTTGTTTTTTTGTCCATCTGATGTGCACTTCTTACTGGTCTTCTTTGCTTGTTTCAGAAGGCTGGCTTGTGTTTGCCAACTCTGGCGACTAAGGTTTTTGTTTTTCTTTATGGCCTTTAATCGCTTCAAGTCTCATGAGTGCCTCTCCCTCAAGCCTATGGCTTCACTCTCCAAGTCGAAACCTTTCCTTTGAAAGCCACCTTCTTCTTCATCTTTGGGTGAGCTATCTTTTCTTTCTGCTCCAGCTTCATCTGCAATAATGGGAGTGCCAACTCCTACTCCTTCCTCTGGTGCTACTGGATCTTCTTTTGCTTCTTTTGTGGTTGTCCACTACAAGAATTTTGACGTACGGCGACGTTTGCATATTGTGTAAACGTTACCTTTTCATTCTGGTTTGTCATTGATTTGATTTGTAATTTTTTCTAAATCATAAACGTGGCCAATCATATCTATTAAATAAATAAATCATATAAAATAATTGGTAATAGCCTTTTCTTTTTTTTTTCCTTTTTGATTTTATTGTTTAAAAAATTTAAGAAATATAAGAATAAAATTGAATAGGTCTTGAACATTTCTTAAAATCCTACCATATGTATTATAAAAAAAAAAAAAAAACCCTTCTTACACTACAACAAATCAAGTGAAATTTAATTTTAGTGAAATGTATTGGAGCCTATAACAATTGAAGTTGCCGCTTCTTCTCTAAAAAAAATCATAAATAAAATTCTCTCTGCTTCTCTAAAGCAATCTACACCGTCTCTCTCTCTCTCTCTCCTGTATACTTTTCGGGCCCTTGCTCCTCCTCTCTCTCTTCCTAGCCCCTAATCAACCTTTGCTCCTTTCTCTATTCCTCTTTGTAATACCTTTGCAACCAACCCTGTTTATTCACTAGTACTCTATTCAAAACCCTAAAGTCACCTAATTAAGCCTAAAATTTGAATCTTTAGGGATTGAGTAGTGGGAGGATGAAATTAATTATAAACCCTAAAAGTATTTACATCATCTTGAAAATTAGGATTGAGAACACGAAAAATCCAAGCAGCATAAGGAGGAGTTTCCCTACAACACACCACCGCCATCAATCTCGATGCCACCACGAACCGTTGGCGTTCTCTCTTCTCCCCTGCTCTATTACCAGTAAGTATGATTTATATCCAGAAAATTTATGACTCAAATCAATTAAGCTTTAGGGCACAATGTATTTTTTATGCCACACAATGCGATTTTTTATGCCACTCAAGTCTTTGAGGTGATTTGATTATATATATTACAACTTAATCGTATTATGTCTCTAAATTAGCTAACATATGATTTATGCAGGTTAATACGAGAACAAGAGTAACGGGATATATAAACAAATGACCTATGAACAACCCCATCTCAAGACATTGGTTTAGAGGTACCGTTCTTTCATTGGATGTCTCAAAGTGCTTTACGGACATGTTATGTATGAGAGAAGAATTTTTTTTTTATATCTTTTCATGAGTTATGTATAATAATAGATGTTATAGAAATTTAATTTTTTGTTATTAATTAATGTATGGTTGGAGATAGGAGCATTCACTAACAAAATTATATACTACCCATGATTTTGTTTAGCAAAAAAAGGAAATTAATACATGTCAATATTATATCAGCTTCTCTTCTTGCTCAAGGTTCGTCAAATCTATACTTTGATTTGAATTAATTTTATTATTTTCTTAATAGATATGTACAATGCAACCCCTGTGTATAGTCTATTATGGTTTTTTGCAAATTAAAAATAGACACTTACCAATATAAAATTTTCACTTGTCATTCGACTTACAGGCATCTAGAAGAGATAAGAAAGAGACAAACTCATAACGCGACGTACATATTTTGATGGCAAATTTGCAATCAAATATATATATATATATTTTCATTATCCAAATATATAGATGAAGAAAATTCAATACAACCACTTAATAATAATTAATCTCATTATTCAAGCCTTCTTCAGTATGAAGGAGATGATGAATTTGCATTGTCAATTTTTTAGAATCTAAACATTTTTTGAACAAATAAAATAAAACCAAATGAATTAATGTATATTGCATATAAATCGATTATTCTTCTTTAACCCTCGCAAGCCTATGATACTTGCACTTGCAAGGCCAGATCAAAAAAATAATATCACAACTTTGGTTAAAGCATTTAGTGAATGCCGTCCACACGGAGAGAGCTAGCTAATCTTGTATGATCTAACCTAATTTTGATTACATTTGATTTAAAAGGTTTTCCTTATATATTGATCTTATATTCTTGAGTCATGTTATTGATTATTCTATAATGCAGACATTTCTCATGGGAAACTAAGATGACGAACCAACAAGATGATGATGATATTCAACATAGAGGTGTTTCTGGAAAATATCTTAAAAGTGGGAGTTCAAAGTGGTTAGCTACATTATTTCCTTGGCATGGTCTTGATACTTCAACAGTATACTAGAAATGCATAACCTTGATGGACTTATGTGTCCAAAAAGTCTGTGACGTATAGAGAATTGATGTCATAATCCTACTTAGACTGGCTTGTTGCACTTGCACCAAATAATCTTATACCTCTGCATTTTTGTCTCGTCTTTTCGCCATCTTTTAAAACAATTCTCTCCTTTTTGAGAGGACATAGAAAAATATACTAGCTTTTATAAAACTGCCAAGAGATATTAATCTGCTGATCTTCAATGAGTTGGTATATACTTATCTGAAGAATTGTACCAATCTCCAAGTTGTGAATCTTAATTGTTGTGAGATGGTGTCAGATCATAGGCTGGAACACTTCTTGTGTCTTTAACTAAGTCCTCTATTTAGCTGCATGTTCTTTGTCATAAGAGCTTAAGAAAGAAACTTGTTTAGTTCGATGGAAAAAAAAAAGACTATTTGGTTCTTTCCCAATATATTGTTTCTGTTATTAGAGACAATATATCCATACTATCTATATTATTTACTTGTTATTCTTGATTCTTTAGGTCTTTTGAATTTGACAAGTTTGAGCATTAAGAGAAATAATACAATCACTTTAGGTCTTTTGCTGCTATGAAAATGTAGTACATTTTTTATGGTGTTTGAGGCTTGCATAAACTATCTCTCCTAACTTTGGATGGCTTCCTTGACACTGTTGCATGTCTAGATACCCTAGTCAAAATAAATATATGCTTTTTAAAATAGAATCTTTAAGAGAGAAGAAAAAAAAAGGAAAAAAAAAAGATAAAATGTATGTTCTTTAAACATGATCATATGGAAATTAGCAATTTTTCTCTAAACATTCTTGCTGCTGTGTGGAGGGCACCTTCTGCTCTACCATATGAGTGGTGTATAGTGAAAATTGATTTTTTGGAGACATCTTGGATGGTAGTTAATTATGATATGAAAGCTCAATTCATTACCTTTTATATGCAATCCATTCAATTCCTTTGTCCTTGCAGTTTGCTAATTTATTTCAGCTATTAAATTACATTTAAAAATATCTACTTAACATACATCTAAACATATAAATAGAGACAAAAATAGTAGGGAAAAATTGCCATGCAATCATAACGTGTACTTTGAGTTTTTCTCTCTTCCACAGCTTTTTTAAAATTTTCTTGATTTTTTATTTATGCTTTATAATGCATGATTCTTGATTGATAAAGATGTTGGCTCTCATCTAGTCATGATTGCATAGTTACATTTTTAATATAATGATCACCTCATGTTACTCGATCTCACTCATATATATCAAGTAGACATAAAAATAGGTATATATTAGTGATATTTTTTATACACACAGATTATGACTTTGGAGAACATTTTACATTCCAAAGCATTTCAAAATAGAAATTAGCACTCTAGTTATGAAAACTATGCAAAATAACAAGTGTCCTTTTTGTTGTGGATCAATTGTTCTGCACAAGTAATTACTCTTCTATCCTACAAGATCATATATTTATTTATTTTTCTTGGTTGCTGTGGAATCTTTGGGTGGTAATTATCTTGATTATGAATTTTTTAGATGAAATATTAATATTGCTGGCAATTGCAGTGGCTTATTGTATATAAGGTGACCTTGGCTAAACTAAAAGCCATGTTACTTTCATTTATTTAATTGATCGGTATAAACTTCAAGTTGTTCGTAGCTTGCTCGTACAACCTTTTTCTTCTATTTTCATATAAGAAATATCTATACAATGTATGTGTAACAGTGTTAGAACTTTGGCACTCAGTCAGCCTAAGAAGGATGAAATTTATGTTGTTGAGGCAAAAGTTAAAGTTAGCTCCTATCGTTAAGGGGCAAGTAAGATTTACCACTATGATCTAGCTTTTTCATCAATGGTGTTAATTTTTTTGAAGTTGATTTCCAACTTGCCTAGTTGAAATAGCAATGGTAGACAGAAAAAGATTGCCTTTATTTTATCTTTGGAAGTTAACTGCAGAGTCTATATATGTGTTGCTCCTAAAAGGTCCAGCATTGCTAGGCCCATGCTAATTAGTTTCCTTCCATACCTATCTCATATAGTGTTGATAAAAAAGGATAGGAAACATTAACTTTTTAGCGCACGGATAAAAGAATATTGCATGATTAAAACTGGAAAAACAAAGGATAATATTATTACTTCATTCAATAAGATAATGGGCATAGATTCTGCTCTTACACTATGATAGACAAAAGGGAAAGAAAAGCATATTTACCATTCAATTTTTTCAAAATAGAGGAATTTATTAATTTTACTGTAATAAAGCTTTGAAGTTCTAGAGTTGTTTAGTACAATGCATGTACACAAGAGCTTATTTGACCTAAAGAAAAACAAAAATATCAATAATACTTTAAAATAAGCTATTATGAGATGTGCTTCTTTAAGGTTTTGGTGACCTCCTTGCTTGCATTAGAGACAAAAACATACCACTTCAAGACATGCATTGTGTGGTATGATTGTACTGCTTCTTTGTATCATTCCACTGCCAATATCATACATTTCCAAAGATTTTAACTCAAATGTTTTTTCTTCCTAATCTTCTGTTTTCCTCAGACATTCTGCAACAACCTAAATAAGGTAAAGACTTGTGCCATTTTATGAGACTTATAGTTGAACTTCTATTCGCAACCATGGTATTAGCTTTTTTCAATTTTGATCTCTTGGCTCAAATAGCATTTGGTAGTTGTGAGATGCATTTAGCTATATTTTGGGTATGATAATGGTTCTTATTTGTTTGGCAAATTTAAAGCTTTGAAAAATGATTGGCATTTTATGATGACAATCAGATGCGGCCCTTGGGATGTAATGCAGGCACAATTCATCCATCCCGATTAGGCAATTGCATTTGTAATTAGGATGGCTCATTTTCGTATGTTTTAGTGCATGGCAAGTTAACCACATTTGTAATTGCATTTTTCAAAGAGAAGCCTCCACTAATAAGAGCAGTACTATAAGCCGGTTATCATCTTTTTGTGCAATTTTAGTTTGTAGATGGGATGCTCTTTTGTTCAACAAATGTCATCTTGGGGATTATTGGCTCATTGCTCTTTATTAAAAATGATTAAGGAGAACATGTTAATTATATTTGGTTTCCTTTTCTATTTGATGTAATGTATGTTGCAGTGGTTGCTTATTCAAGGATGGTGTGAAAAGGTAGTGTTGATCCAGATTAATAGGAGTTGTTTGATTTGGGTCTTTCGCTTAGGAATATAATTACATTTGCTGGCATTTTTTGTAAATACCAAGTTGACATTTGCTACTGTTCTAAATGTTACCTTTTATTTTTTTATTTAATATGTTGATAATTTGTCAAATAATGTAATTTCACAAGTGGAGAACTTTAGTTTGATCAATCTATCATATCTCATCAAAGAGCACTTCACTCAAATATGATTTTTTTTTTTTTTTTTTTGCAAGACGGTCTTGGCATTATCATTGCTTCACCAGCCATTATTTCTTGGATTCTACATGCTGATTTTGGTGAAGGTAGAGTAAGTTGTAATATGCCAAAGGATTTTATATTGCAATTATCCTTTATTTTTTCTGCAAATTTTAGCGCCTTATTAAAATCACAAAATTTATAGATGAACATGAAAATAAAAGTAACATCTTCATGAAGCTTCCATGCACTAGAGATTAATGTAAAAATTTAGTACATGTTATGGCTCTAATTGTAGAACCATGTTTTTGCTTATTTATTGTCCTACTTTTTGGATAAATAATAGGCTATGACTGTTCCTTTTGAGTTGTTGTGATTATCTTATGGAGCTAATGAACAATGTACATGCACTTGCTAGAAGTGCACAGATATTTTAATTTTTATTTTAATAAATCATAAACTTTCTCTGTTTGATCTTTTATCTAAGCACCACGAGAAATCTAGAGTTTTATGTATTGTCCTTCAACCATGAGTCTGGAAAACTCCATCTTGCTATTCACTGTCCTTTAAGAAGAAGAATCAAGTCAAGAATATATCTCCATGAAGGAGTGTGTTTTGAGCTTTAGTCCTAGCTTAAAGATGAACTAGGAACTGATCCTATTCTAGGTCTTGGCTTAGAATCAGACGAAAGTGTTTATGACATTAAAGGGAAAGAATTATTTAATTGCCTTCATGAAGTTGGCACCCTTGCTCAAGTTTTTTGATGTTAGAGCTTTGGTTAATGGTGTAAGTTTTCAAATGTGAAATTGAGAACCTTAGTTCTAATCTGTTGCTTTCTTTTTATTCTGGCATAATATACCATATAATAAGTATTGTAAGGGATCAAGTTATCCTTATTAGGCACAGACGACTTTGTATTACAGATATGATCAATGTTTGGATACAAAATCTCTATCTTTTCTTGCTTACCAATTTATTGAGTTAATTCATTCTAACAGTAGTTGTTATGTGAATCTCCATTCTTTCTGTCTCAACTTATCTAGGTGTTGAAGAAGTGGATTTGTTCATGTTATGATCATATTAGTGCATGGGTGACTAAATGAAATGGATGATTAATGGATAGAAGGCTGTCTATAGTTGCTTGAAGCTTGGATCTAGTCTTTGTTTAGGTTGATTATTTTAGAATCAATACAAATTTTATGATGAAGATGTTGTCGGGATGTTAGAAGAATGTGTTAATTGTAGATACTATAACCTTCGAGTAGTGTAGGAAGGAAAGAATATATTGGCCAGCATAGTAATTAACATAATGAAGCTGAATGAGATATTATTGGAACATACTAATGCTAAGTTGATAACAAATTGGAAGTTGTTATTGTTCGTTTGTTTTAATAGCTAAAAGATGTAAGTAGAGACTATGCTGAACTCACGTTATAACTGAAACTGGTTAAATGCAAGCTATACTAAGTTATTAAGAAGAATTATAGAAAGATTGGCTTGTAACATAGCACTTAGAAGTTGTATAGACCGAAAGTGATCATAAGCATAAGATATTGAAGTTACTTTGAGAGAATAAAAGTACTGCCAAAGGTATTTAATTTATAGGCAATATAGAGGAGACTTAATAGAGAATATAGCAATCAAAATAAGTGTAATTTACCATATAATGGCTACTGCTAGAATCAATCTTACAAGATCAATTGTGATTTTTCTTTCTTTTTTTTTTTTTGTTGGTATAGACTATATAGCTAAACCATTTTTATTGGCATGAGGCTTGAGAGTTGTTGCTATACATAATACCACTAATCATGATTTTGTCTTTAGCATGTAGGGTAATAATGGTTAAAATGTAATTAAGCTTTTGGTTAACTTGCATTAACTTGGTTTTTTATCAAGACGGTGCCTCTCATAAAATGTATTTATTCTTTCATTTAATGTTGTAGTTAGCTTTTCCTTATTGCTTTTGAACTCCTCCCGAATGCAAAGAAGCCTATTAGAACTAGTTTGCATCCAAGTGAAATTATTAGTGGCTACTCTAAAGGTATCAATAAGGTAAAGTGTTTTACATTTATTATAATCGAGATGTGTTTACGAATTATTAAATGGGGGAAATTTTGACTATTTGCTTTCTTGAAAATTGTAGACAATTGAGATATTGAAAGAATTGTTTTGAAACAATAGATGTGAGAAATAAAGAGCAAAGTGGTATGTAGTATGAAAGCTATTGTTGCTAGGAAACAATTTAGACAATAAGACTTGTTGTGTTCTCTTGTCACCGATATATGTATCACCAGTCAAGTTTGCCTTAATGGTAGTTTATATAACATGTTTTAATGTTACAATTGAATTCTTTATCTCTTTTCAAAAGGCTTGCATTCAAGTTTTCTCAAAGAATCCTATAAATTTTAATATGGATAATCTAAGAGTTGCCAAGCTTCTTGAGGTAGTTTGCATAACTCTAGCGTGGTTAGAGGTATGGTATTGAAAAATGATGTTAATGGAAGTGTAAAGAGAATGGAGAAAGCTAAGGTTAGTATCTATCTTTCTTTGATTAATTAGCTATCTTCCACATATGATTTATTTGAATGGGCATGTATCAAAGAGAAGTCTACAAAGGAGTCAAAACTTTTGGTTGTGGGTCAAAATGGGGGCACTGAATGTAGGTAGGGTGCATAGCTTTGGTTGATAGTCTCTCATGACCATACTTTTCCGACAATGTTGATTATAATGATTTCAGTCACGAGCAACTCTATTTACCCTCTATGTTATCTAATAATCTGTTTCTATATTATTAGTTTATGCTTAATTGGCTCTTGTTTTTCATTTTTTACAATTGTACTTTATCTGTGGGAAATTTATGGACTATTGATCATGCTATACTCTGTTAATATCTGGAATATGTTTTGAGGGAACTATGAAGTTGAATGATTATATTTTGATTTGATAAAGTAGCTCATATATGTAGCTTTGGTTGAAAATACTTGTTAGTTGTTGTATTTGCTAGTAGGGTCAATATGTTTGCCACTGAGATCAAGAGAACTGCTCTCTTTCATAGTGCTAAGTAGTTACCTCTCATAAAATGTATTTATTCTTTTGTTCAACTTGCAATAATCCTTTTCCTTTGTAAGTTCAATTTTTAATGTATTGGTGTCATTAAGTTTTTAGTACATTTGTCATTTTAATTAGAATTGAGCTGTAGACAACATACAACTGATACACATATGATGGGACTATGAAATAGGCGCTGCCCTGGTTTTTATTTGCCACTGCACAATGAAATGTCTGTACAAGGTGTTATTATGCCTGAAATGTCTGCACTTATGCTAAAAATCCTCCATGGTGGAAGAGATTTAATTCCTTAAAAGTTGCATGAAAATGAGTGAGCATTAAATAATCTCTATTGTCCAATCAAGTTGCTAGTTACTAATAATTCTGGTTAATATTATTGGCGTGTGTGTACATTTCCTATTTGGTTTTAATGCATTATTCCTTAATTTATTAGCTTTAAAAAAAAAAAACTTAGTATTATCCATTATATTCATCACAGGTACATCTTTAAAGCATGCAACTATGCAAGGCAAGAGTTCAGGTTAGTTTTGCGTTTTTTCCCATAGACTTATTAACGATTTTCAATCTTGCAATAATTGTATCTATATATTGCATGGCAGCAAATCCAAATGAAAGAGATCCTTCTCCAAGTCTGTTGCATGGTGACGATAGTGAGGAAAAAAATTAAAGACTAAGTTTTTTTATTCTTACTTTTTTTTTTTACCGAACAAATTGACACGAATGGAAATACTTCTGCAAGTGCACGACATACTTCATCAAATCCATCGCTTGGAGATGATGATGTCAATAGTGAGGAAGAAAATTAAGTACTCAGTTTTTTGTTTTTTGGCTGAAGCAACTGATATGAATGGGGTCAAATCAATGTGATAAAGTGTGTACATATGCCCATTTTGATGTAATTTGGAGTTTACGCTAACGTTTCTTGTAAGGACACTAAACCATATTGTTTTTGGTTTTTTTTTTTCCCTTTAATGCAACGATGGTCATGGTGATCTTTAAGTAATTTTTATGTTATTAGTTTTTATTACATATCGAGCACATTGTATGCTCCAAAATGTATTAGTGACATTTTTTCATATATAAATTTCATGTGCTGAAGTAGTAGCAAGTATCAATTATATTGTGAGCAAACAGGTTTATATTGTTAATTGTGCATATATTACACTAAACAAATATATATTGCCAAATAAACCAATTTGAGTATTAACATCTTCTTAACAAGAATAGCCACGTTTAAACGTCGCTAAATAAAATCAACCACACAAGTAGACGTCGCCAATGCATTAGAATAGCCACGTGTAAACGTCGCTAAATCAAAATAACAATCAGACGTCGCCAATGTATTAGCATAGCCACGTGTAAACGTCGCTAAATAAATCACATTGTGGTCCAACAAACATATACGAAGCTTATTCAACCTGTGTATGGCCACGGTTAAACATCGCCAATTATGTAATTTACTTACGTTTACACGTTACTAATAAAAATGTTTACCCACGTTTAAACGTCGCCGATCACAAGTTTCCCTCCTTTTATATTTGGTGGGATGGATATTAGTCATATTTAGCCACACATAAGTGTGACCAAAACATGATAATAAGCCATGTTTAAACGTGGCCTAACAAAGTGTATTTGGCTGTCAAACTACCATTGGCGACGTTTCAATTTTTAACGTTACTTATCAAATCTGCGACGAACCTTTGGCGACGTCTATAGGCCACGTGTAAAAAAACGTGACAAAAAATCTTTGGTCACGTTTAATTGATGTTTAGCCACGTTTATTAGACGTAGCCAAAGGCTCATTTTGTTGTAGTGGTCCCTTTCTTCTTTGAAGCTATCACAGCTGGTCTTTCCTTTGTCTTAGGTGGTGTTGCTTCTTAATTAAACCCCTTGTGTTTGTCTTTCATTGATGTTCTTTCTATAACTTGTGCTCCTTCAATTTCCTTTTTGCCCAAAAGTCACCCTTTGGCAGCTCCTCCATCATGCTTCTCTCCAACTCTCCCTTCTCTGTCAATTTTGGACCTTTCTCCTCCTTTGCCTTTTGAAGCTCCATCCCGTTCCACCCTTCTCCTCTGTCCCTTCCCAAAACTTGCTTTCTCTTGAGTGCTGCTGAGTGAAAGTCTTTTGGATTTGGCCTCTAAAATGAATCTTGCATTGCAGCTTGATTATTCCCTAAATTCTTCCCTATCTTGGATGCGGGAGGAGATTGTTGTGGAACCACCAGAAGAGGGAGCTCATTTTAGAGTGTGAATGTGGAGAAATGCTACAGTAGGGCATTTCTTAGGGAAGCCACTTCCCTTCCTTGTGGTAGAAAAGATTGTTCATACAACACAGAATCAACTTAGATTGCTCAAAGTTTTGAGCAATGAAAGTGGTACTTCCCTTTGTCAATTTGGAAAAGATGGCCAAGTTAAATAGGTTCTTGAAACTTATTGGTACTTTGCTAATCGTTATTTTCTTTTGTGATGTTGGAAAATGGGGATGCCGTTTGCTAGTGAAGTTCTCCTTATTGATCTAGGTTAAGTTTTGGAATATCTTGATGGTGTGTTTTGATAAGTGAAGCAATTGTTACAATCCTAGTGGACTTGGTAAACCACCGATTGCTGACTTTATGGAGCAAAGCAGGAAAGATTTGCTCGGGTTTGTGTTGAGATGCTAGCTAATAGTGATTTGGTAAAATCAGTTGTGGTTTGATCTGTTGATAGCAGAAAGGTCCTAGTAGAAGTTGAATATTAGCAAAGCCTGTTAGCTGTATTCATTGCATTACTTTTGGACATGATGTTAATCCTTTTTTGGGGCTGAAGGAGCCATGTCTATTGTTCCTTATAGGAAGAAGGTTTGCCTTAGGGGAGAGCCTCAATAGGGATTTTGATATTGACCTTATTCCCTCCCTCTAAAGTGTAGGTGAACTCATTGGTTTTGGACAATTCTTTAGTTAAGGTTGTTGTGGTCTCTCCTTCAAATGAAATTCTAAACTGGGTGTGTCTGACCCTAGAAGTAGTGAGAGTTACTGGGAATCCATTGATGTGGGGGGTGATTGTATCCATGTAGATGATTTTCCGATATGACTTTGGCTGATATCTTTGATGACACCTTTGTCCCTCCTTCATGTGGTCATGCTTCTTGGAAACAATCATCTGTAGGTGCCTGTCCTAAGAAGAAGGGTCGACAACAGTTTGGGCCCTAGGGTATCTAGCTTCTATTTATCATTTGTAGTTTCTTTGTAGTTTTCTAGATAATTCATGCTTTGTTGTGTGTATTTCCCTAATAGCTCATTCACTTGAAGGGAATAGTTATTCATTTATTTCTTATTCTACGTAAAACTGTTATTACGGTGTTTAGTTGAGGGGAATGATTATTTATAATGAATTGTTATTACTTATTATTACTTAGAATATGAATAACAATTCATGTCCCTACATACATAAGATGCGATTCAATTGTTTATTTCAATTTTTGTCATAAGTACCCTTATCTTGAAAATACTATCTATATAATTATCATCTCTCTAATAATAAAAATAAAGGACATTATAAATATTTTATTTTTATTTCAATAATTACTTATTTTATTTTATTTATACTAAGTGAACACTGTAATAGACTTATAATGGTCACTACAACTTTATTATGTTCAGTGTGGTTATGTTCCTTTTACGTGAATACTAAAACCTAACTTTTCTTCAATTTCTTCTCCTTAGATCATATGAGCTAAAAGGATCTGATGATTAGCTATGGGATAAAATATGGTCATCTTTGTGTTGTAATTATCTCTTTATCAAATTCAAGTAATTTGTAATTATGCAGTGCTGTATCATCTTGACATCGTTTGAAATAGCTCTGCACTGTGCATTGAGGATTTTGATATTGTGGATATTTTATTGGTTTTTGATCCTCTCATTTGATGCATCTCTGTTGGTTGTTATCTTCTTGTCTTTTAAGTACCCCAATTATAATTTAGGAAAGAGTTAAGCAGATCAAAAGGATTTGTATGCAGTTTCCGTTGATGCAAAACCATGCAAGAGAAATCTCATCTGAGTGAGCATTGTGAACCCATCTCAAAACAGCTAATATCAAAAGGCCTGAAACTCATCCATTTAGGTTAAATGGTTGACACATGGCTTTCTTAATAATTGTGGATGGATATTATGTGTTGGTTGCTGCTGTCTAGTGTCCAACCGTATCGTGATATCTTATGGTTCTGTTAGAAATTTGATTAATCAGTGTTAGTACCATATATCTCCAGTTTTTATGCATTTTACCCTTGAATTTTATTGTGAAAGGTGCTCTGTAGCCTCATGCACTCCTTTAGTTCAATAATATATTTTGATTTTGAATAATAAAAGACCGGGATTTACAGGTTTTGTCCTTCTGGCAACATGAGACTATCATACTTTATCGAAATTCTTGTTAAGAGATATGTATTCATAGTAGCTTGTCTGTTGGAACTGGGTGGTTATGTTATCTCCTTTTTCATATAAAGGTTGGAGTGAAGGATCATCAACGCTTCCAGGCTTCCTATGCAACAATTTCTAAGGCCCACATGACCAGTCTAAAGAAGAGGGAAAGAAAGGACAAGAAAAAAGCTGCCGAGTCTGGTAGCAAAGGGGAGGTGAAGAAACCAAAGAGAGTGTGAAGATGATTTGTATTTGCTTTTGCCCTCCCTTGGGCCCAATTTTTTTTTTTTTTTTTAAATGTTTTTCTATTTATGAGGGCTTTGTTTTTCATTACTAGAAAAAATTTTGTTGAAATAGTAATTTCTCAACTCTTAACAGCTCAGGTATAATGTGATAGGATGATCTGGAGGCATATGTACTTGCAAGCTCCAGTACAGAGAACTGACATTTCTTGATCAATGGCATATTTCTCCAATTGAAATCAAACGACCAGAGTATCTGAACTAGGTTTGCAATACAAAAACGTTGAATAGCACCAATTTACATATAGAAAGTTAAGCCCTCGCTGGTAGTCATCAGGCCACTATTTCTATCATTTTGCTCAATTATTGGTGATGTCTGTCATCGTTATGCCCGTTTTTGTGCCTCTTCTGTATATACACGACATTTGAATATATTTTCTTAAGCAGGTTATTTTAGATTGGGAGAGGGGAGGTTAAAATAATTTCCATTTGATCTCCGGTAGAAGAATAATGTTAATTCTATGTGTGCCGTGAAAAACTTGGCATCACGTTTGCTGATCTGTTTGTTTCATTTTTGTGTAATCGTTTTAATATCTTATTTCTGTTGTTTTTAATCAGATATTTTCAATAATCAGATATAGATGAAAAATATATAATTTTAGTTATCAGCTAAATATACAAATAAGATATAGATTAAAATAAAAATAAGATATAGATAAAAATAAGATAATTTAAACATGATAAACCAACAATGACAGAGAGAGTGGACAAATAATGTTTTCAATCCAACATTATCAGCTCAAACATTAGTTGCGCTAAAATGTGGGATGCATTAAGCGTTCATGCAAAACTAGCAATTTTATTAGAATTATTGACTAGTGAGGGGACTGAAGAAAAAGTAGCTATATTGCCAAGTTTCCTTTCATGAGTCGTATGATTGCATGAATATCTGTCCGAGTTTTGTTTACAGCAGGAAGGATTGAATTTGATTCTTCTTCTTGTTCTTTATTTTTTAATCTTAAGTTTTATTTTTATTTTAATACTGTAATAGAAAGTAATTAAATAAACCAAAAAAAAAAAAAAAACAGAAAGAAAGTAAGCATCTGGATTTTTAGTGGATACAACTTAAATGGATAGTTCTCGTTTGTTTTGAAATATACATATTTTCTCTTCCTTTTTATTATCTATATCATTAAAGCAAAACCATCCCTTTTAATGTCTTTAGTGTAAACATTTTTAGTGTAAATATTTTTTAATATAATATTTGTAGCATATGGGCATAAAATATTTTTCGTTTATCTGAAATCATGAAAATTAAATAGTTTGAATATAATTAAATAAGAGTTGAATATACATAGTCTTTTCCTTTTTTAGCATTGGCGTGAAATATTTTTGGTATCTTTGAAATCATGAAATTAAATAGGGTTTGGATAGAATTAAATATGAGTTGAATAGATATAATCTTTTCCACGTAAAATATTTTTGGTATCTCTGAAATCATGAAATTAAATAGAGTTTAAATAGAATTAAATAAGGGTTGAATAGATATAGTTTTTTTTTTGTGTAAAATATTTTTGGTATCCTGAAATCATGAAATTAAATAGGGTTTGAATAAAATTAAATAAGGGTTGGATAGAGTCTTTTCTTTTTTCAAGCGTAAAATATTATTGGTATCCCTAAAATTATGAAATTAAATAGGGTTTGAACAAAATTAAACAGGGGTTGAATAGAGAATCTTTTCCATTTTTATCCTAAGCATTATCTTTATATATCGATCTAAACCTTTGATACTATATTTATGTATGACAGTTACCAAACATGGAGAAGTTACTTATGGAAATATAATTGTAATTACGATTTGTAATTAATTTCCTAATTTTTAGGACTGATTAAGGTTATCCTCTTCCGACTTGTCAAAACAATATCTATTTAATTTATATATATTGAGTTTTTTATTTGCATAGCATCACGGGTGCATCATCTGCTTGTGACTTCTAAAATTATATGGATTGCTCAAAGTCAATGGGATGCTTTTATTTTATTTTTTTAATATGAAGAAACGAGACACTACAATTAACTAAAATATAAAGAGAAAATATGCTTTACAATAGGAATTTTTTTATGTAGATTAGTAGGTAATAGTAATTGATTGTAATAATTCATATCTTCAATTTTAATTGTATCAAATTCCTAAATAATTTGTGCAATATCTACTTTGACTCTCCCTTTGGTTATTATCTTGACTGTGTAATGTAATTTTCATAAGTAATGTCAAGTAACTGAATATTTTAAGTAATTAAATTTTTATAATCTTATAAGTAATTATATTCATTCATCTTTTGTCCGCCTTCTTTTAGAGTAACTAAATCTTAGAATCATATCCCCCCATCCCCTCTAAAATATGCCCATGTAATGTTTAATCAAATTTGGTATGAATAAAAAAGATTAACAAATGCAAAAAGGTTGAAAATTTAAAGTACTTAATCAATTCATTTAATTTTAGTTACTTAATATAATATTAATTAATATCATAATGAGAAAAATGTAGCAAAGGGGTCTATATTTGTATGCTTTTTGCAAAGTAAGGCCCTAATTTATATAAAACATGCCTCTAACAACCTACATGTCACGCCCCGCCCCCGCAGGTGGCGGCAACGTGATGCCAGGGCAGGCAAACCCACCTCTGGCCCCCTAGTGGTAATGGCCAACACCACCATTGCATCATGGTGGCCCCAACCAACGCATGCCCAAAGGGTACCACGGGCACTATAGGTATTGTTACCCTTAGGCAGAGTTGAATCCAGTCTGCAGACTCTAGGATTCGAACCCCAGACCTAAGGCTTTTGCCTGCCCCAAAGGCAGCACCTTTCACCAGTTGAGCTGCATGCATTTAAGGGAAACCGTTAATGTTCCACACAATAATTTATCTCTCTCCCTCTTCCCTCCACCCTCTCCCCACCCCCCCCCCCCCCCCCCCCCCCCCCCCCCCCCCCCCCCCCCCCCCCCCCCCCCCCCCCCCCCCCCCCCCCCCCCCCACCTCGAAATTTTTCTATTGAAAATTTTAAAAATCCAATTATCTTATTAAAATTATGCCTTTTCTATCTCTCTCTCCTCCACTTTATGGAAATTTTAAAATATTCAATTGTTTTATTAATTGGAATGATAGTTTATAGTTAACAAGTTAGCTTATTCAATTTGGAAAAAAAAATGTTCATTTGTTCAATCATTTATGGGTAAATTATTGTAGAAGGTATTGACGTTTAGGAGTAAGTTCATTTAAGGTGTCAAAGTTTCAAGTGGTTAAAATAAGGAATAAGAGTTTTGCAAAGTGAATCAAATGAGGTATCAATGTTTTATAAAGTTCATTTAATGTAAGAATTAATTTTCAATTAAATTTTCTTAGTTTAAGTTAATTGTCAAATATCAATACCTTTTTTGACTCACTATATGAAACTCTATGAAATATTGATATCTTAAATAAACTTACCTTAAAATGTTGATATCTGTTTTATGTAATTTACCCAATCATTTATATATGAATTTGTATGTAAATATTTATATATAGCTTGAACAAAAGACTATATTTATTTTTTATTTAATAATTGAAAGGTATAAAATCTTCTACTTTGTGAAATTTTTAAAAGAGAATTAGCTTCATTGAAATGTAATTTCATGTCTCCTTAATTTTTCACACTTGTTTAATTATTTAAACATAGAGAGGAAGATGAGAGGAATGAGAGAAATAGTGATTGAAAGGTGGAGAGAAAGGAATATGTTGAGGGTTTGATTGGACAAAACAATATATTAGAAGGTTTAATTTAATTTTTATTTTTATTGAATTGAAATCTATAGTACGAAAGATAGAATAACCATAATATGTCTAAAGTATCTTCTATTTGATTCAAAATCTACATAGAGCTTATTAAAATAAAATATTTTAATGTTTTATCCTAAAAGATTTAGGATTCTTTGCAATTAATATTTTATGATTTAGTATAATTAAATCTACACATGAAATGTAGGTGCAACACCCGTTAGCATTTTAATAAAATAATTGAATATTTTAAATTTTGTAAACCCCGAAACTTCCACCATGCGATACAACCCTAGACTAGAAATTATGAGTTGACCAGTAACCCTAGAGGTTTATTAGAAACCCTAGTTTAGATAGATACTCTAAATTTGAACGGTTTAGAACTCATAGACTTTATAAAAGGAACTCTTTGACCTCAAGTGATTCCAAAAAAAAAAAAAAAAAAAAAAAATTTAGTACTCCGAGTTAATAATTAAGGTTTTGATCAAAGGAAACTTCCAATCCTAAACCCAAATCTTTGTCAAACAGACAGAATATATAGGAAAACCTAAATATAAATATCAAGTGATTATTTTAGTATTTAATAGAGCTTTGGAATTAAACCAAGGTATAGTAATGAACCTATACTTGCATTGAAACCCTAAAATTTGAGAATATTAGTTAGAAGTAAACTACATTGATAAGATTTCATAGTGAGTATCCAAATCTAAAATGTATAACTAGTATAGCCTATATATTAGTAGCTTTATTACCTAAATGATTCAATAGAGTTGTAGTTGGAAAATTGAGTTCTTAGGATAAACTGTTAGAATTATAAATACCCAATAAAAACATAAATTGATATATAACTTGAAATCTAGACTTCAAATATAGAATTGAATCATACCAAAAACCAAATTAGGGTTTTCTAAAGCCCTTGGAGTCTGAAACGAAAATTGACCCGAAAAGCTTTTCCAACTCAAATCGCGTAGGACAAGTTTTTCTTAAATAATTAGATACGTATTGTTAAAGTTTAAATTTGTACTTTTTGTTAAACTAAACACTTCATAGGATTCATTAAAGATCTTGGTATATATACACTTACATATATAAGCTAAAATATACCCTAATAATGTATTAAACTACCCGAAAACCTAACTAAATAATAGTTAACTATTATATAATATATATATACATCATCCTGGCTTGCTGGAGACGAATTATACATACTTTGGAGGGCTGAGATTTCATTGAATTTGGTGAGCCGAATTTCCTTCATTATTTGTGTTAAAGTCAATACAAATCTTCTCCAAAGCTAATGAAAACGTGACAGATCACCCATGCCTTAATGACAAACAAACAAAGGGCTAAATGGACAACAAAACAAGAGCAATTTCGTTCAAAATGAATGAGGAACACGGCTGGAACATTCCGCTAGGTTATATATATATATATATATATACAAACGAGCTCGGTTGGAGAAGCAAACGATTCCCAAAAATTCTCAAACCTTCCAGAACTCATCCCTAGCTTATTAGGAGTCGAATAAAGCCTGGAATCGATTTTTAAACCATCGCATTAACCCAGTTCGAAATTTCGAACAGAAACCTTAGAAAACGCGTGGGAAACGAGCTCGAGGTAAGAGATGTTATTCCGTGAATTTTCTTTGAGTTTTAAGGATTGCTATTAACTCTTAGACATCTTAGGAAGCTAACCAAGGTAGCTGGAAGCTTCGAATTTCATCGGAACGTCACGACGAAGGTAATCTTTCCAAACCCTAACCGAGCTCGATGATCCAAATTTACGATGAACATGTTGTTTATATCTAGTTTTTCTTGGATATTTAGGCTTCTAATGTTCCTAGGAGTAGTTTAGAACCAAAATCCCGACGTTCTAACGTCGGGATTCGCTGGATTTCGCCGCGGCTCATCGGGGAAGACGATGAACAGTGCTCCTCCGATGAGCACGGGCTGGGTACACGGGCGTGTACACCCCGTGTACCTCTCGGCCTAATTTAAAAAAAAAAGAAAAAAGAAAAAAGAAAAAAGAAAAAAGAAAAAAAGAAAAAAAAGAAAAAGAAAAAAGAAAAGGAAAACGATTCTGAATAAATATATAGTATAATAAATATTAATATAATAATTCTGGATTTTTTATTTTTTCCTGCATTTATTCATTTTCTGGAATAGTAATAATAATATATAATAGTAAATCCGAATTTTATTTATTTATTTATTTAAATTCAAAAACAAAATTATTTTTAACTTTAATAAATGTAGAATGTTTTAATACTTAATTTATTATTATTAATCCAAAAAGGAGTTTTTGAAATATAAATTACTTAAGTAAATAATTTTCGGTTAATAATTTTTAATTATAATTATTAATAATCTTTTTATTATTAAAAGAATTTTTGTTAATTTTCAAAAATATTATTAAAAATAATATGAAGGTAAGACCAAAATTACTTTAACATAAGATCATTAGTATAATTTTTAATGTAATGAAATATAATTACTCCCTCCATTTATTTTCGGAAATTGAATTATTATTATATTTATTAATATTATTATTACTATTGTCATTATTATTGATTATTATTACTATTGTTATTATTATTATTGTTATTATTATTATTGATTATTATTATTATTTTATTATTATTATTGTTATTATTGTTGTTTTTAAGTATTATTGATAGTATAATTATTTTAATACTATTATTGATGTTAATTATTAATGTTTTTACGATTTTCGAAAAAGGGAAAATAACTTCGAAAATAGTTATTATTAAGTTAATAAATTCTTTTATTAGTAAAAATGTTTTCATAACAAGATATATATGTATAAATTATGAGTTAGTAAATATTAAGTATATACTAGGAATAGCTATATGAAAACAGATAACAATGGAAATTTAAATACTCCAAATTTGTGAGTATAGAAGTATCTATAGCCTATAAGAAAAATTTATTAAGTAATTTAAAAGAAAATTGATATATTTAGGCAATAAAAATGAATTAATGAAGTTATTAACTTTTCAAATACTCAATTGATCGGTTCACATATCCAACCAGAACCAACCATTAGGACATCTAAGTATTTTAGAAACTCAGTATATAGTCTAGAAATTTTTAATCTTTATTTCTCTATATCAATAGGTGACTCGGGTGTTGGGGAGGACCTACCTGAAGATTACTACGATTAACTAGAATGGGCAGGTGAGTGATTCAGTTTTATTACATTGGTTGTGCTTGTACTAGTAGTGAACTTTCAATAAAAAGATAATGAAAATTTGATGATCTGTTTAAAATATGAAAGTTGTGGATTGTATTCATTGATTGCCATGTCACTCTAAATCAAGTGATAACACAATTGCCTGTATCTAGATAATGTTTGTAGGTTTATAATGAATTGTCTGTTTGGTTGATCACCCCTAAATTGACTAATAACTACTGGTACCATAATGGAAAAATAATCATGCATAACATACTATGCATAAAAAGCATTGAGTAAGTGGTAGCCTACTACGTGTTAGATTCTCGGATCTCTGGTAATGCTTGAATTATCTAGGCCAGAGCTAGTAGTTAATTGCAAGATTACTTTTGTTCTGTTAATACCATAGGAACTACATGGTAAATGAAGGACGCCGCTTATGGTATTACTTGAGAATAACTAACACTTAATGGAGTTTCTAAAGCTAAACAGGAAATAAATAATGAACATGATAAGTATAAAGAGATAACTAAATTGAGATTGTTATTTCCTGAAAGCTTAAAGTATCTCCTGGGTAGGTGGACCATAGATTGTGATCCTTCAACCCCGATGGGAGGGCGTAAATCTTCATCCTGTTTGGATTCCGGATTATCCAAACTTGTAATGTTCATTTGTGTGATTGCTGCATTTCATATGATTGTTAAATAACTTGTTGTGTTATGTGTAATAAATTCTGATTACTCACTGAGCTCGTGTTTTAGCTCACACTCCCACAGTCCTTTCAGGTTCACTCTGCGACCGTGGCTCATTACTAGCAGGAGCATGGTCCCGGTAAGAGACTAGAAGCCAGAAGTCTAAAGTTTAGTATAGAATTAGAATATCTATATCTGTAATAGTCTTATGGTGCATGTAATGTGCATTAGAAGCATCAGTTAAAGTGGTAAGGAATTCTGAAGCTTATGATCTGTAATATAGAAGTTTGTAATAGTTGTTTACTAATTTACATCTTATATATGTTTGTTTATTCCCTCCAAGCAACTAAAAGATCCTGTTTTTGAAAATCATGTCACTCCTAGAAGGTAACCTAATAATGATAATCAAGTGGTTCTTGATTATTATTACTAGAATACCCTCGGGGCGTGACAGATTTAAGTTGGTATCAGAGCCTGGTTGCTGGTATAGGAAAAACAAATATATGTAAGAAGTGAATCGGTAAATATGCAGTTAAAGTACTAATTTAGCTTTAAGTAGAACCCTGTGAGTTAATGGGTAGTTATTAGAAGAAGTAGATGCACAATTAGAATAAAATCTGTGTGATTACTAATCATACAAATTTTATTGTGTGCAGACCAATCCCGCAGTTTGTCATATTAAATGGCAGATTTTTAGCATGATGGAGGAGGAGACACTTACTGATTATAGGCGCCGACTCCGAGTCTTAGTAGAAGATTTGGCATTGTCTGGCATTACAAAAACCCTAGATGAAATTTTCAGCACTTGGAAGAAAGGTTTACAACCCATGTTGAAGACTTGGTTGTTTTTAGTGGAAAGAGCTTTTCCAAATAAGGGCACAGCAGTAGAGACCATCTACAGGTTTGAGAGATTGATCATCCAGAAGGGTGGAGGCATAGAGATTGACAATATGGCCTTCATCGTGTCAGCCCGATCAGTGAGGCCTGATCTTCCAGACTTTAGGTTTGGATTCCTATTGGAGGTGACTGGATTTATGCACATGATATCAGGTATGATCATGCCTTAGTTCGGGAGGATACTGCTCCTGAGGACGAGTGGATGCTGACCCATGTGATCAGAAGTCATCCTTCCAGAAGTGTTTTAACAAACAAGCCCCCTATTATACCAGAATATGAAGGTGAGTTTCAGTCCATTAGGAGAGCAGCTAATAAAAGAAGACAAGCAGCTATGCAGACCACAGTGGTTATGCAAAGTGTGACTACAGCCATGATAGATGAAAAAGAAGGTAAAAAGAGAAGGAGGGAAGCAGAAAAATTTGTCTCCAATTATAATTATGCTCACTGGACTGGTACTGCTCATGGGGGGTGGATTGAGGAAGATGTGACACCTTCTGGTGATATGGAGAAACCTGCTGCTAAAGGTATCCGGATGATGGATACCAATTTGACTTTAGCACCACCAGGGGGTAGAGGGAGGATGGAGAGTGATGACAGTAGTTCAGAGGAGGAGGATCACTATCCACAGTTAGGCCCTCGGGAGAAGGGCAAGGGACCTCTGTACCCTAGCCCTAGAGTAGCCTTGATATCTGCTTTGATAGACTATATACTAATGTACTGTTTTGAGGAACTTTGTCATATAAATATGTAGTATGAACATGATAACCTTGAAGTAGTTGTGAGGGAAAATAGACTAGTGTTAGTGCAAATTTTGGATTGTACATAAAGCACTAACTATATAATATATGTGTGTTTTGATTATGAAACATGGATGTGAAATATGTATGATTACTTGTGATCTCTCTTTAGGTATTAGTTTTTTTTAAGTAACTCAAGTAATATGTTTTATGATACTAGAATGCCAAGAGGAAGAGGCAGAGGTAGAAATACAAGGATATCTGAGAATCCAACAAACAACCTCCACCACCTCAAAATCCATTAGAAGATGTGTTGAAAACCTGCAACAACAAAATGAATTAATTTTGCAAGCTCTACAAAATATGCGAGCTACACATGCGTACCTCCAACTGAAGTACCAGAAGCTCCTCCTGTGAATACTAGGAGGAAATGAAAGATATACTACACCTGCTCAATTTCAAGAAAATGGACCGGTAAACCCAAATGAATCGGCGGCTGAGGTACAAGGACCAATAAGATATGAACCAGAACTACCACCGCCACCACCATTGCGTCCTCAAAGAAATGTGTTGCCTGAATTCATCAAATGCAATCGGTACTTCGAAGGATTTCCCGGTAAGCCAGAGGAAGCTGAAGACTGGCTAGCTCAAATTGAACGATCTCTTGATGTATTCCAGGTACCGGAAGCTTTAAAAGTACCGTATGGAACTTATTTGCTCCGATTGAGAGCAAGATTGTGGTGGAACTCTAACAGAGGACATTGCCTCAACCCATAATTGGGAAACATTCAAACAGGAATTTCTAAAAGAATACTTTCCCAGCAGTTTTAAAGGCAAAGTACAGTACTGACCTGATGAATCTAACACAAGGCATTAAGACAATTGATGAATACGACACGAATTCAATCGTTACTTCAATTTGCACCGGATGCCTACAGAGATAGTGATGAATTGAAGAGGCAAACTTTCATGGCAGGATTAGACCCAATTTTCAAAGGAGCTGGCCGAGTTTGAAATTTCAAATTTCGCAGCTATGATTGAAAAAGAAAGAAACCATTGAACGAGCCAAGAAATATGAAGTTGAAAAGATATAAAAAACGGGGAATGACATTTGGTAAAAGAACATTTGAGGAGACAGGGACAAGCTTTGTTCCTAAGAAAAAGAGATTCTTTAACCTATGGGAAATGTGAAAATAGGAATGTTGAAAATGTATCGTGCTGGAAATGCAAGGGAGCTCATTACCCGAGGAATTGTCCACATCTACAACAAAAATGTTATTATTGTGGCGATAGTGGACATATGGTTGTTGCATGCCCAAAGAAAAATAGTGCAACCTGTTTCATTTGTAAGAAAATTGGACATATAGCAACTCATTGTCCACAACGAGTGAACGCAGTTGCTGGATCTTCCAATCCTAAAGGCATTGCCAATACAACTGGACCAAAATGGAAATGCTAATGCTAGCAAAGCCATGACAGCAGCAAGGGTATATGCCATGCAGGGAACCCCAATTGAGGAAGGAGAAATAGAGAAGAGGATGAAGAAAATGTGTGGGATGAAGCTGATCCAGACGATTACAGTCTCATTGCAGGTACTTGATTATTAATTAATTTGTTTATTTAAGTAGTTAATCGGTATAACCCTACTTAGATAACCTGTGTTTAATAATTAGGAACAATCCAATTGAAAGGTCAATCTGCTTATGCTTTATTTGATACGGGAGCAACACACTCTTTTATCAATACGGGTTTAGCAAGGAGACTGGAATATCCCATCGAGACCATGACTAAGGAACTAGGAGTTACTACACCCACGGGGGACTTAGTGATGGCTCGGGAATAATGAAGGGATATCCATTAGAAATTGGGGGACAGAAATCCTTGGCTAACTTAATCTTGGTGGACCTCCAAAAATATGATGTTATCTTAGGAATGACATGGTTGATTGCTGTGAAGGCAAAAATCGATTGTCGTATTAAGGCAATATCTTTTATGAATGACCAAGGAGAAAGAAAAGAGTTTAAAGGGGAGGTCCTCGAGAAAGTCGAAGGGCGGATGATGACCATAGAAGGTGAAAATGATATGGATATGGAATCAAACGAAAGTATCCATAAGGTGAATGAGGATGAGTCCAAGAAGACAGATGTTCATACTACCAGGGCAGTATGTGACTACCCAGAAGTGTTTCCCGATGAGTTACCAGGCTTACCCCCATATAGAGAGGTGGAGTTTTCAATTGATTTGATACCAGGAACCGAACCAGTATCAAAAGCTCCATATCGCATGGCACCAATAGAATTGAAAGAACTAAAGGTGCAATTACAAGAACTGATGGATAAAGGGTTCATCAGACCAAGCGTATCACCATGGGGAGCACCAGTATTGTTTGTCAAGAAGAAAGACGGTTCGATGAGACTCTGTATTGATTACAGAGAATTAAACCGAGTAACTATTAAGAACAGATACCCTTTGCCCCGAATTGATGATCTTTTTGATCAATTAAAGGGAGCCAAGGTGTTTTCTCGAATTGATTTGAAATCTGGGTATCATCAAATCCGAATCAAGGCAGAAGACATACCAAAACAGCATTCCGAACTAGGTATGGTCATTATGAATTCCTAGTTATGCCATTTGGATTGACGAATGCACCTGCTGTTTTCATGGACTTGATGAATCGCGTTTTCAAACCTTTATTGGATGTTTGTGTGATTGTCTTCATAGATGACATATTGATATACTCGGTTACAGAGGAACAACATGATGAACATTTAAGAACCGTATTGCAAATACTACAAAGGAACCAGCTTTATGCAAGTTGTCCAAATGTGAGTTTTGGCTCAAAAGTATATCCTTTCTAGGACATTGTGTCAGGAGATGGAATTCTGTGGATCCTGCTAAGATTAAGGCTTGTGGAATGGAAAAGACCTGGAACTGTTACGAGATAAGAAGCTTCTTAGGATTGGCAGGATATTATCGGAAATTTGTGCAGGACTTTTCAAGAATTGCACGACCACTGACACAATTAACCAAGAAGAATGAAAAATTCTTGTGGAATGAAAAACGTGAATGGAGTTTCCAGGAGTTGAAAAAGAGACTGGTTTCTGCACCGATACTAGTTCTGCCCAATGACCAGGATCCTTACACTATTTATAGTGATGCATCCAAGAATGGTTTGGGATGTGTATTAATGCAGAATGGAAAGGTGATAGCGTATGCTTCTAGACAGTTAAAACCCCATGAGATAAATTATCCTACTCATGACCTAGAATTAGCTGCTATTGTCTTTGCACTCAAAATTTGGCGTCATTATTGTATGGGCAGAAGTGTGAAATATACACAGATCATCAGAGCTTGAAGTATATATTCACCCAGAAGGAATTGAACATGAGGCAACGTAGATGGTTGGAATTAATCAAAGACTATGATTTAACCATCAATTATCATCCTGGCAAAGTGAATGCGGTAGCAGATGCTTTAAGCCGTAAAAATTATGGAGAGGTAGCCTTGATGTTGACAGAACAGAAAGAACTCATTAGGGATTTGAAAATTTAAAATTGGAATTTTCCATACAAGGTTTGGACGCCGAATTAAACAGCTTAACCTTGGAACCCACTTTACTACAACGAATAAAAGAGGCTCAAAGAAAGGATGAAGAACTCCAGGCAATCGTCAAAAGAGTATCACAAGGGAAATATAAGGACTTTCAAATAGATGAAAATGGAGTATTAAGGATGAATAAAAGATTGTGTGTACCACATGATGAAAGTTTGAGGAAAGAGATAATGAATGAAGCGCACTATTCTGGATATACCGTACACCCCGGTGAAACTAAGACCTATCAAGAGCTGAGAAGTGCATATTGGTGGAACGGGATGAAAAATGATATTGCTCAATTCGTGGCCAGATGTGAAATATGTCAGAGGGTAAAAGCGGAACATCAAAAACCAGGGGGATTGTTGAAACCATTGTCTATTCCAGAATGGAAATGGGATCAAATATCTATGGATTTTGTAAGTTCGTTACCCAAGACAAGTGCAGGTTATGATGCTATTTGGGTTATTGTGGATAGACTCACTAAATCAGCCCATTTCTTACCAATCAATATGACCTATCCCTTAGAGAAGTTGGCCCGGTTGTACTTAAAGGAAATTGTGAGACTACATGGGATACCAGCTAACATAGTGTCAGATCGAGATCCACGGTTTGTTTCTAGATTCTGGCAAGGATTACAAAAAGCATTGGGAACTCAGTTGAATTTAGTACGGCCTATCATCCCCAGACCGATGGACAAACAGAAGAGAACAATCCAAACAATGGAGGACATGTTGAGATCATGCATCTTGGAATTTAAAGGAAATTGGGATCAACATTTGCCACTAGTGGAATTTGCATACAATAATAGCTACCATTCCAGTATAGGGATGCCACCCTATGAAGCTTTATATGGTAGAAAATGTCGATCTCCGTTATTCTGGGATAATTTGGAAAAAGTACTAGTTGGACCCGAACTGATTCAAGAAACAATCAACAAAGTTCAGTGATAAAAAGGGAATGAAAGAAGCCCAGGATAGACAGAAAAGCTGGGCAGATTTGAAAAGAAGGGAACTTGAATTTAAAGAAGGAGAACATGTTTACTTGAAAGTAAGTCCAATAAAAAGTCTTCATAGCAGACAAGTAAAAGGAAAATTAAGTCCTAGATATGTAGGACCATTTGAAATATTGGAACGAGTGGGAAATCTGGCATATCGTCTTGCATTACCACCCAAATTATCTGGTATACATAATGTTTTTCATGTATCAGTACTAAGGAAATATGTACCAAATCCAGATAAGTTGTTGAGCTGGAACCACTTGACCTGAAAGAAATTTGACTTATGAAAAGCACCCTATCCGGGTCCTAGACAAGAAAGTACAAGTCCTCAGAAATAAAGAAATCCACTACGTCAAAGTACTATGGGATCCTCGGACTGAAGAAGTAACTTGGGAGTTAGAAGAGGAAATCAAAAAGAATTATCCACAGCTGTTCGAATCCAGGTACGCTCTCAAGCTTTGAGGACAAAGCTTATTTTAAGGGGGGGAGAAAATGTAAACCCCGAAACTTCCACATATGATACAACCCTAGATTAGAAATTATGGGTTGACTAGTAACCTTAAGAATTAATTAGAAACTAGTAGATAGATACTTTAAATTTGATCGGTTTAGGACTCATAGATTTATAAAAGGAACTTTTTGACCTCAAGTGATTCCAAAAACAAGATTTAGTATTCTGAGTTAATAATTCAGGTTTTGATCAAAGGAAACTTCCAATCCTAAACCCGAATCTTTGTCAAACAGACAGAATATATAGGAAAACCTAATATGAATATCAAGTGATTATTTAGTATTCAATAGAGCTTTGGAATTAAACCAAGGTATAGTAATGAACCTATACTTGCATTGAAACCCTAAAATTTGAGATATTAGTTAGTAGTAAACTACATTGATAAGATTTCATAGTGAGTATCCAAATCTAAAATGTATAACTAGTATAGCCTATATATTAGTAGCTTTATTACTTAAATGATTCAATAGAGTTGTAGTTGGAAAATTGTGTTCTTAGGATAAACTGTTAGGATTATAAATACCCAATAAAAACATAAATTGATATATAACTTGAAATCTAGACTTCAAATATAGAATTGAATCATACCAATAACCAAATTAGGGTTTTCTAAAGCCCTTGGAGTCTGAAAAAAAATTGACCCGAAAAGCTTTTCAAACTCAAATCGCGTAGGACAAGTTTTTCTTAAAAATTAGATACGTATTATTAAAGTTTAAATTTGTACTTTTTGTTAAACTAAACACTTCATAGGATTCATTAAAGACCTTTGTATATATAACTTACATATATAAGCTAAAATATACCCTAATATTGTATTAAACTACCCGAAAACTAACTAAATAATAGTTAACTATTATATAATATATATATATCATCCTGGCTTGCTGGAGACGAATTATGCATATTTGGAGGGCTGAGATTTCATTGAATTTGGTGAGCCGAATTTCCTCCATTATTTGTGTTAAAGTCAATACAAATCTTCTCAAAGCAAATAAAAACGTGACAAATCCCAGCCTTAATGACAATCAAAAGGCTAAATGGACAACAAAACAAGAGCAATTTCGTTCAAAATGAAGGAGGAACACGGCTGGAACATTCGCTAGGTTATATATATATATATATATATGCAAACGAGCTCGGTTGGAGAAGCAAACGATTCCAAAAATTCTCAAACCTTCCAGAACTCATCCTAGCTTATTAGGAGTCGAACAAAGCCTGGAATCGATTTTTAAACCATCGCATTAACCCAGTTCGAAATTTCGAACAGAAACCTTAGAAACGCGTGGAAAACGAGCTCGAGGTAAGAGATGTTATTCCGTGAATTTTCTTTGAGTTTTAAGGATTGCTATTAACTCTTAGACATCTTAGGAAGCTAACCAAGGTAGCTGGAAGCTTCGAATTTCATCGGAACGTCACGACGAAGGTAATCTTTCCAAACCCTAGCCGAGCTTGATGATCCGATTTCGATGAACATGTTGTTTATATCAGTTTTTCTTGGATATTTAGGCTTCTAATGTTCCTAGGAGTAGTTTAGAACCAAAATCCCGACGTTCTAACGTCGGGATTCGCTGGATTTTCGCCGCGGCTCATCGGGGAAGACGATGAACAGTGCTCCCCCGATGAGCACGGGCTGGGTACACGGGCGTGTACACCCCGTGTACCTCTCGGCCAATTTAAAAAAAAAAAAAAAAGAAAAAAAAAAGAAGAAAAGGAAAACGATTCTGAATATATATATGTATAATAAATATTAATATAATAATTCTGGAATTTTTATATTTTTTCCTGCATTTATTCATTTTCTGGAGAATAGTAATAATAATATATAATAGTAAATCCGAATTTTATTTATTTATTTATTTAAATTCAAAAACAGAAATTATTTTTAACTTTAATAAATGTAGAATGTTTTAATACTTAATTATTATTATTAATCCAAAAAGGAGTTTTGAAATATAAATTACTTAAGTAAATAATTTCGGTTAATAACTTTTTAATTATAATTATTAATAATCTTTTTATTATTAAAAGAATTTTTGTTAATTTTCGAAAATATTATTAAAAATAATATGAAGGTAAGACCAAAATTACTTTAACATAAGATCATTAGTATAATTTTAATGTAATGAAATATAATTACTCCCTCCTAATTTATTTTCGGAAATTGAATTATTATTATATTTATTAATATTATATTACTATTGTCATTATTATTGATTATTATTACTATTGTTATTATTATTATTGTTATTATTATTATTGATTATTACTATATATTATTATTATTATTATTATTGTTATTATTGTTGTTTTTAGTATTATTGATAGTATAATTATTTTAATACTATTATTGATGTTAATTATTAATGTTTTTACGATTTTCGAAAAAGGGAAAATAACTTCGAAAATAGTTATTATTAAGTTAATAAATTCTTTTATTAGTAAAAATGTTTTCATAACAAGACATATATATGTATAAATTATGAGTTAGTAAATATTAAGTATATACTAGGATAGCTATGAAAACAGATAACAATGGAAATTTAAATACTCCAAATTTGGTGAGTATAGAAGTATCTATAGCCTATAAGAAAAATTTATTAGTAATTTAAAAGAAAATTGATATATTTAGGCAATAAAAATGAATTAATAAAGTTATTACTTTCAATACTCAATTGATCGGTTCACATATCCAACCAGAACCAACCATTAGGACATCTAAGTATTTTAGAAACTCAGTATATAGTCTAGAAATTTTTAATCTTTATTCTCTATATCAATAGGTGACTCGGGTTTGGGGAGGACCTACCTGAAGATTACTACGATTAACTAGAATGGGGCAGGTGAGTGATTCAGTTTTATTACATTGGTTGTGCTTGTACTAGTAGTGAACTTCAATAAAAAGATAATGAAAATTTAGATCTGTTTAAAATATGAAAGTTGTGGATTGTATTCCATTGATTGCCATGTCACTCTAAATCAAGTGATTACACAATTGCCTGTATCTAAATAATGTTTGTAGGTTTATAATGAATTGTTGTTTTGGTTGATCACCCCTAAATTGACTAATGACTACTGGTACCATAATGGGAAAAATAATCATGCATAACATACTATGCATAAAAAGCATTGAGTAAGTGGTAGCCTACTACGTGTTAGATTCTCGGATCTCTGGTAATGCTTGAATTATCTAGGCCAGAGAGCTAGTAGTTAATTGCAAGATTACTTTTGTTCTGTTAATACCATAGGAACTACATGGAAATGAAGGACGCCGCTTATGGTATTACTTGAGAATAACTAACACTTAATGGAGTTTTAAAGCTAAACAGAAATAAATAATGAACTGATAAGTATAAAGAGATAACTAAATTGAGATTGTTATTTCCTGAAAGCTTAAAGTATCTCTGGGTAGGTGGACCATAGATTGTGATCCTTCAACCCCGATGGGAGGGCGTAAATCTCATCCTGTTTGGATTCCGGTTATCCAACTTGTAATGTTCATTTGTGTGATTGCTGCATTTCATATGATTGTTAAATAACTTGTTTGTGTTATGTGTAATAAATTCTGATTACTCACTGAGCTCGTGTTTTAGCTCACACTCCACAGTCCTTTCAGGTTCACTCTGCGACCGTGGCTCATTACTAGCAGGAGCATGGTCCGGTAAGAGACTAGAAGCCAGAAGTCTAAAGTTTAGTATAGAATTAGAATATCTATATCTGTAATAGTCTTATGGTGCATGTAATGTGCATTAGAGCATCAGTTAAAGTGGTAAGGAATTCTGAAGCTTATGATCTGTAATATAGAAGTTTGTAATAGTTGTTTACTAATTTACATCTTATATATGTTTTGTTTATTCCTCCAAGCAACTAAAAGATCCTTGTTTTTGAAATCATGTCACTCTAGAAGGTAACCTAATAATGATAATCAAGTGGTTCTTGATTGTTATTACTAGAATACCCTCGGGGCGTGACACATGAACACAAACATGACATGAAAAATATTTTATATTTGCATTTTCATTCCTTAGCATATGCATCGTGCTGATTTTATGTGGAAAGCACAAGAGACACACTTATATATATTCATATCACATGATGTAATATGGAGAAGGGGTTTAGTGTTTACCTGAAATAGATTATGGAAAAAGAAAAAAAAAACATTGGAAGTCATTAAAGTAGGGAGAGTGGTGTGATTTTGGAGAGGGAAGAGATTAGAGTTTGAGAGAAATTTTTGCAAGAGTTTTGTTAAAATAGAGAAAAAGTTTGAAAATAAGAGGGGATGTGGTGGTATTTATAGAGGAAAATTGTATGAATTAGCGTATGAAAAGAAAATGAAAATGAAATTAGAAAAAAGGAGAGGAGGCAGCAGCTACACACATTTGTAAAAGGGAGAGAGAGAGAAAGTAAAGAATAAGTTATGTGAAAAGTAAAATATAACGTAGAATAGATTAGATGTGTGTGAGAAAAGTTATGGGTGATGTAAGAGTTGTAAGAATAGGTGTAAGAAAAAATAGTGCAAAATGAATAGTAGTTAATAGTAATGAATAGTAAATGACTAGTAAATGTGACAATTAAATTACAGGTAGAGATAAAAATATGCATAGAAAAGCTATATCTAATGTTTTTATGAGCACAAAAAATGTACATGATATTTTATGAGTTTCTTAATATTTTACTAGTCTATATTATTTGTCAGAATATTTTACCTTATTTTGTGTGTCGGTGTCTTGATTTAGAAACTAACCCTGTACGGTTCAAAACTATTGAAATTTTACCAAATTTGATCATTCGAGGGCATAAACTATATATTCAGTACATAATTTAAGTTTATATCATTTTTTTAATTTATTCCACATTTTAAGGTTTTAGAAGCTTATTTGATCAAGTTTGGAGTTTCTAAGGTTTAAGGTTGACTCAATTTGACTTTTAGGTTTTCAGTTCCATTTTCAATTCTAATGTTTTATTTATAAGATTATCGTAAATTTTAGGATTTTACAATTACAGGAAATTATTTATTATTATTTTATTATTAAATATTATTTGAATATATTGTATCAATGTTAGAGATCAAATAGATGAATTGTTTAGCGTAGGGTTTTAAAATTGATTCAGCTATTAGATCATTTTGACGGTAATATGTTTTTGCCAAATGATTTACCTTTAGGGTTTTAGGCTTTATCTAATTCATTCGATATCTTAGGGTTATTGAATCTCTATCTGATCCATTTAGGGTTTCTTGGGTTCCATAATTTTAAGGATCCGGGTTTAATTAAATTCATATGATATTCTAGGATTATAGGATTTATTTGATCTAATCTAAGGTTTCTATGATTTGGGTCTAATCTAATACGGTTTAGGCTTTGGTTCTAATGCGAGTTCTAGGGTTCACGATGTGTTTGATTTATTTCACTAAAATTCTAATTAGTTTTCTAATATGATTTTGAACCACAATATCTAATTAGTATCATATTATCTTCTTGATTTGCATGTTTTCTTGCTTGCTATATTATAATAATCTTGATATAGTATTGACATACCAAATGATTTGTCAGATACGTAGTTTGTGCCAATAATTGTAAGCTTTTCTAGGTAATTAGCCCTAGGATTTCGTTATTATAGGTTATATTGATACGACAATTTATATATTATTAAAAGTATAATGGTGTTTATTACAATAGTTCACTAATATTACGATATTGGTTATAATATGTTTATAATCATGTAGCATTGCTATAAGTCGATAAGTTATCATGACTAATATAATATTAGTAATATAATAATTATGGTCTTAATATTGTTGACTTATTAAAATTGTCTTAATATGTGGATCAAGTATGGTACTTATTATGTGACAAAATAATCTTGTTTATTTTTACTATAATGTATATTGTTAATTATAATACACTTATGATGTTGCTACTGCTACTGCTACTACTACTGCTACTGATACTACTACTACTGTAAATTGTAGTAATATTTTATCATATACTTATTATGTATCATGTGCCTAAAATAACCACATGATTAAATCGGTAATGTAGATTATTTTATGGATATTAACTTTTTAGCCTCTAAATTATATTTTATTATAATTACTTGTTTTATGTTTTGAATTTTTTTTTCTGTAATAATTCATTTACTTCATTTAAGTGACTTCAACGAGGTGTTGCTTACTTAAGGAGGTGGTGTTATTAGCTTCTTTAATGGGTTATGATCATCTTTAATTATAAGTTCATAAAATATTTATTTGCAATTATTTTGGAAATTTACTTATTAGAGGTTATTTTATTCATATGTGTTTGATGATTTAGAGATATATTTATCTCTATTTGCTGAAGTTAAGATTTTGCTTGACGATTAATTACGCTTTTCTTATTTGAAAATTTTTGAGGCATATTTATTTATTTTTCTAATTTTCTTATTTGAAAAATTTAAGGCATATTTATTTTTTTTCTAATTATTTTTCAAACTTGATTGATAATTCTTTTAAATTTACTATAGTCTTAATAATTACTCCATTAATTCTTTTATTATTACTCATTGATTGCAAAAAGTTAAAGGAAATTTTTGTTAATGATAACTCAAATTTCTTAAGCTATAATTAAACTGTTTACATTTTAATATTCTTAAATCGTGAAAAATCAAGAGCAATCTTTACGACTATTCTCAAAGCTTCTTCAAGATTTTACATCATATTCTTGCCAATTACTAAAGCTTGGTTATGTAAAATTAGGGAGTTTACAAATCACTAGTTTTGCCATGCCCCATACTTCGCCAACTTTTTCTCAAGTCTAGGTCAACTACGGACACGGTCAACTATGGACACGGGATACCTACGCCAACATAAAAGATCCTGTAGGTCCCATTCCAGTATGTCCTCATTATAAATAGTCTTTCCCTCCACCTAGGTGAGATAGATGATACTTTAGAACTTATAGACTCTGTAACTACCTTTGGAATTCTCAACAAAGGAGACCTACAGCTAACTTAAGTATTGGAGTGGCCATGTCGGATAATCTCCTAACATACTATTAACTAGCTTTTTTGTGTTTGCAGATCCTTAACTCCACTTGTGAAATTAGCACCTGTAATACTCTTTGAATATATTGAATCACTTTAGCTTAAATTGAGTAGAAATTCTTAGAGTTTAGTTGAAAAGAAAAATATATATCTTTTTTCTCTTTCAAAGAAAAAAACATAAAGATCCTCCATTGACTTTCTCTCTCTAGAAATCGAAAAACACAGAACCCTCTCTTTTCTAAAATATCTTGAATGTTAGATGACATGGAGAGAAAGTGAGTTAGGATTTAAGTTTTCGAAGAATCAATGATTGATAATGTTGCAAGCTTTTATTACAAAAACTACAAGCAATCCACGGATCAGAGTAGATGTTCCCATTCCCTTGCTTTTATGTCAAAGAAGAAGAAGAATATGAGATATATATTGTTTTATTTGTTTATATTTTATATATTAAAATTAATGTTTTTTAATGCGTGTCTACCACGTGTCAAGCCATTATTAACTAAAACGACCAGATGATAGCGTTAAGCTATTTGATGAAGGTACTGATCTTGTGCACAAAAAAGTTTATTTAGAAATTAAATTAATCAATTTCAAAATTCAAGCATTTTATTATATATTTTACCAAATTTTAGATATCACTCGTGACATTAGTCCTTTATTATATTATTTTGAAATGTTTTAAAATTTTTTAAAATTGCGATTTCTACTAAGTGGAAAATTGGAACCTTTGAAAAATTTGATCATTTGAGCCATAAATTAACTTTGATTAACTTCAAATGATTGTAATTACTTAATGGGTCATTTTTTGTAATGCTTCACGTTATTGATTACTATTTTCAATCTCATTTTGGCCTCTAATTTACTCCAATTAAATCAGGTTTTCCATTAAAATTTACACTTTCACACCATTTAACAATCTATGCTATTCCCACATACTCATATCTCTATAAACCTTCCCTATTAACTTAAAACTTCATAATTTTTCATTTAAACATACATTTCCCATAATTAACAAATTTCCATCCCCCTTTAAGCCAAACACAACATGCATAGATACATATATCCAACCAATGTTCATCAAATTCAATTCCAAAACCCTAGTCAACATTATATTTCATCCAACACTCATAATTCCTTCAATAATTTATACATGTAAGTAATTTATCACTAATTCCATCAATCATTAATGTTGTGTTTAGTACACAGGAATGGACCCGAAATAGAATTGTGATTCTAAGTTCCATTCCATTTCTTAAGTTTAGATGCACTTTTAAAAGTCGGAATCGCGATTCTTTATAATCAAAGATTCCAACTTCAAAGGGAAATTCGATTCCGCCTTCTCAAATGCGGAATCACAATTCCATTACGGCTTCATTAATTGTGTAAAGTATAATTACCCTTTTATCTTATCACATATTTGTATTTGCATTTATTACTAGGGACAATTTTGAAAATATACTTTATAGCAATTCCATTCCATTACATGTAACTATCCAAACATAAGAATAGATTTGTTATTCTAGAATTCATTCCTTTCCAATCCAATCCATTTCATTCCAAACGATTATTGTGTATCAAACATGATATAAGAATTTATATCAAGCCATATTAAATTTCTAAGTCATGTACATAATATCTCATCAGCCATTTATTATCAATATGCAAATCTTCACATGGAAGTATAATCTCACCAATCGTCTAATTATACAACAATTTATCATACAACTAACTAGCTCACTCCCCCATCTCATCAAATTTAGAATATTACATAATCATATTCTGATATACAATAACTCACATGGTAATTTAGTCTCCAATTTCATGATTTTAACAACTACTCATCATGTCTATATTTCTACGTTATAAGTCATATGCTTAAATCTATTTCTCCTTCTCATCCATTATTATCAAATCATTAATTTCTTATTTAATATGGTCCAAAATAGCTCGCAATCGAACTGTTCAACTAAGGCTCCTCAAATCACTACTTAAGTCAGCTATAGCTTAAAATTAACAATCCTCCATTCTTTACACAAGGGCTATTTTTCTTTAACCTATTACATTATACTCTACTAAAACCAATTTCAATTTTTTCCATAAACAATCTCATTTAAATCAAATTTTTCATACAATTTCATTAATATAACAAGTTTTTCATTTAACACTATTTCCACAACTTATCTTCCATATGTCATTCCTATTGATCAATTAATTTATAATTTATCACCTAATTATTAAATCCCTCATCATTTATCAATTTTTTAGATTTTAGATATCCATTCAATCCCCCATTCACTACATACCATAATAACAAGCAAATATCCAAAATAGGTTTCATCAATTCTTAACTCTCAATCACCAACCAACAACATAATCCATTACATAACTTATTATTCTTTAAGAATCCATGCATATAACAAATAAATCATCAAATTCATTAAAAAATAAAATAAAATTTTCAGCAACTCATAATAAAATTTCAAGTTTACTCACCATTTACAAAAGATCCAAACAAACTCACATCAATATTCATCAATTTCTAACACTATTAACTAGTTTAGCCGTTTAGCTTGCTTAATAGCACCTTTATCACTTCTTCTAGCTGCAATCCCAAATGAACACTCCCAAAATCTTCTAAAACTCAAAATTAATCTACTCAAAACATATACTCAAGTCATTTTCTATACTTAAATTGTCATAAAACTCTCAAAGACACCCTTTAGATATAAAGTCTTACCTTATTCAACTTAAGAGTCTTCCTCCTCTTTTAATGCTTCTTCATTCTTCACATTTCCTTATGTAAAAAACATATAAGAAATGTTAATCTCTCATAAATCTAGCTTTGTCATGCCTCAAAAGGTATCCAAAATGCGACAGTCTGCCACACTCAACATTAAAACTTAAGTATGACAACCTTAGTCATCCTAAAAGCTTCGATGCCGGATGTAAGGCATACTTTCACGATCATAGAGAACCAAACTTTGAAACAAGTTATTTAAGAAGATATTCATAATAGTAATTAAGAATGAAAATCATAACATAAGCATCTTAAATATAAAATATAAAGAGTTTTACAAATATCAAAGGGCATTCCCCTATTAAAAGATATAGTCCATCATAGTCTAACCAAAATAATTACACTGGAGATTTACTTAGAAGTTTAAGCCTATTTCTAGTCTTTGACTTCATCCAAAAACTTCTGAATAAAAAAGGGTAGTACCTGGGAAAAGTAACCTCGAGGCTTCAACCATAAATACGAGTGCTGTAAAAGATATCTAAGAGGGAGTAAGCTTACTTGCTTAGTGAAAATTATTTCCATAATAAAGTACCTGAACGATTAATATTCAAGCAAATTATTTAGATAAGCATATGAAATGTAACAAACACGTGAGCATACAATACATATGATTTTCTGGGAATCATATATTGAACAGATTTGCCCCTCTATTTAGGGTTAGGTATTCTAGGCCATATAGACCATTATTCGCAAATAAGGTTTTTATAGTTTTATGTAAGCCACTATTAGCCGCTAAAAATGTAGTTAATTCGAGTGTCTACCCACCATTTTATTCAGGCAACTATTCGCCATTAAGTAGAGTTTTGGGCTCTACGGACCTGACTAATATGCCATTGTCCTACCAAGTGTATAGTAGTGAATGCAATGTGACTCACTACGGGATATGCATGAATCAATTTAATTAAGTACTCATGGCATGATTTTAGATATTTTAATGAGTGATAATAGAATTCGCAAACATATCATTTCTATAATAATCAAACATTATTATAGATAAGTCCGCCTCAATATACCAAACATAATTTCAACCATATAAGTAAGGCACATGTGCTTTCCCATTTTATCTTTTCCTAATTCTGATGCAACTAATCTACAATAAAAAACATAAGTATAAGAATGTAAGAAATTAAACTCACTCGGTCATGGTGCAAACAACTTCTAATTGTAGTAATCTTTGGGGTATGGGAACCTGAACTTGAGCTCCACATCACCTAAACAAGAGAAATACACAAAATGAGTATTTATTGGAAGTTCTACTTAAACTTGCAAATTTTATTTTACTAAGTTTGTCAAATTCATATGGATGAAATTCCAACTTAAAATAACCATAACTTGTTAATTTAGCTCAGAATTTGGCATATTATAAACCGTTTTTTTAAACCCCCGAAGTTTTATGAACAATTAAAGCTTAAACCCTAATTAGAAGTCAACCAGATTTCTAAAGTCAACAGAACCCTAGTCTATCATAACCGCTTAAATCCAGCATCCTTGTTTAAGAAACCCTAGAAAGAGAAAGTAAGAAAGAGTTTAGTGAGTAGAATAGTTTGTAATTACCTAAGGAAGCTTAAAAAGATCAGTTTAGTAAAACCGTAACTCGTTTGAACCTGATCGGACACAGTTCTTGAAAAATGTGTCTCGGGGCTCGGAATAGTAAAAATATTCCAAATATACCATTATACTCATAAAAATATAGGATTTTCAAAAATATCAATTTCATAATTTTTCGGTAGTTAAAAATATCAGATATCGCATTTATACGCGTATTTCTTACTACCGGTAATTAAATTGTCATGTCTACTTTATATTACACTATTACTACTATTATACACTATTTATCTATCTCTACTTTTTCTTACAACTTACTCTTACAACCCATACCTCTATTTCTTACACATTTTCTTTTCTAATACAACTTCACATTTTTCATATCTTACTTTAATTATAACAAAAATACAAAAAAAAAAAAATTGTACTCCCTCTCTCCTTCACTAATGGCGCCGGCCCTCTCTCTTTCTTTCCAATTTGTTTATTTTCAAATTGTTAATTAACATAAATTATCTCACACATTTTCCTACAAATCCCCCTTTTACTTCCACTTCTTTCACACTTTTCCTGCACTAAAGTTACTCTCCCAAATTTCTACAAGAATCTCTTCCAGAGAGTTCTCTCAAGTTTAGTTCTTTTAGGTAATTTTTCTTCAAGTCCTCTTATGTTCATCTACTTAGTATGAGCTTAGTGTGTGTTTTTTAAACCATGAAGGTTAAAGAAAGCAACAATAGATTCATGCTTTGTTTTTCATTCATGATCTAATTTCTTTATGTTGCTTTTATATTTATAACTATCTAATATATCTATGTAGCTATATATATATCTTTTAGAGCATATAAGCTCATTTGTTTTGCAATTTATGTACTTTCCTTGTAATTTATTTACTTTAATATTGTTTTAAGACTAGTCTTTCTAGTCTTAGACTTGTCCTCATCAAGTCAAAACATTTTCTTTTTCTTTAATGGGACTAGTTTATTCTTAGTCCCAGGATACCTTGATAAAGCTAAGGTTCCAATACTTGATTTATTTCTCTTACTATCTTATTCTTTTAAGTTATTATGTTTCTTTATGTTTCATAACTTTATGATTCATATTCATGCATGAACATAATGACTTTTGTCTCAACAAAAAATGAGGAAAGGTTTTCTTAAAAATTCTTTTCTAGATATAAGTAGGAAGTAATTCTCTTAAACAAACTTTTTAAGGAGCTCATAAACATACGTAGAAAGAACTTTTTGAAATAAACAAAGATTTTACAACAACTTCACTTTTTCATCAAATTATAGAAATTCTTTTCATCAAAATAGAATGATATCAAGAATCAAGAAATTATTCTCTAAATATAGAATTGTTATTACTTTCAAAAGTATTGGAAACTAAGCCTAGAAAATAAAATCATTCCTTAGGATTTAAGAGATTACGAAAATAAAAGGAAAAGAAAATACTCATTTGAAATAAACTTAAGATATTTCAAAGCAAAATAAAAAGGAATATTTCAAAAGTTCTCATTTCTTAAAAAATTTAAAAGACTTTACTTTTCATTTGAGACAACTTCAACTTAACTACATTCAATATGAGTCACTTAACATATGTATATACATTTCAAAGGTTTTATAAGCTATTATAATACCTATCTCCAAAATGAGCTTTGGATAAAAGAAGGAAAACAAGTTTATAAAAATTCGTAGTGAATCTGCTCGTCACTTTTTTGAAACCCAAACGACTTAGTTTGATGAAAATAAGTTTAGAAATAGAGAGATCTTTTTGAGTAGGTAGAAAATGATATATTATATACGAAATTCCAAGTTAAAATGAGCAAGTTATGACCTTTAAGTTGGAATTTCCTCTTATATGATTTTAACCGCGATTTTAAGAAAAGTTTATAATCTTCAAGAATAGAAATTTATGAAAGACTCATTTGGGTATTTCATCTTGTTTAGGTGAAGAAGGACCCGATATCACTTTCTCAGAAGATTATCGATTAGGATCTACCGACATGGAGTGAGTTAATCCTTACTAAGTTATATTTCCTTGTTGTGCTTGTAAGAAGTGCACTAGCAATTAAGAAAAAGATAAGCTAATATTGTTATGTAACTTGGAATTATGATTGGTAGAATATAAGTTAAGAATATCGAAAGAAGGTTTGATAAATAAATTGTGATTCTTGTATTAATATTGATGAAAATTTGTTGACGCGTTTAACTTAAACTCAACATTATTTGGTAAATATATATTGAAATTAATTCATGCATATCATAATTGTGAGTCACATTTATTTCACTACTATTCTTCATGTAGGGAAACGAGGAAATGTAGTGATGGCTGTTAGGAGTGGAAAGTTTACATGGGCTAGTAGAAGCCAGGAAGTCTACAGAGCGAGCAGAAGGAGCAGGTAAATCATGCAAATATTGATGGTCGTAATGGGCCTGTAACCTCCCAACCCTCGACATGGAGGGCGTAAAATCCATGCTATACTTAATTTCTGGTTAATCATGTGTATTTGTTGCTCATGTGATTGATGTATTCTCTATGCTTGATTAAATACTTGTTTGCTATATGGAAATGTTCTATAGATGGGATTATCTACTAAGCTAGATTGCTTATACCCTATAGCTTTTTGTTACAGTATGACTACCGTTGAATGGCCCCAAGGAGCCCCGTATGCCAAGTATGAGCTTAAGCTACTAGGAGTTTTTGGGAGAAGCTATATGTATTTAAGTTTGAACATAGGCTTTAGGAAAATCTCTATAGTAAGCTTGTGTTATAGTTGCTATTATCTTGTTGATAGACTTTTAAAGACGGAG